>JAEBDU010012570.1:25504-51742 GCA_016802625.1 Heliconius numata | reverse complement strand
AATAATCCAGTAGTAAAAGCGGGCGAAGCCGCAAGGGGGTCGCTAGTTTAGTTTATAATACTTACCATATTTAACGGACTGACATAGTTCTGCACATGTAGTAAGGTAGTCCACCAGTGTTCCCTGCAGTTTTGAACATTTCTCATAACCATAGTCCAAAAAGGCCCATCGCCTATGCGATTTAAAAATGAAGCGTCAAATAATACAACGGCAGCTAAAACGGGGAACATTCGCAAGACTCGAAACAAGAAAAGGAGCGGAAGTTTAGACACAGAATGCCCTGAAACAAATATAAAATGTTAAGTATTGGCGGGATATTATCCGCAAGGTAAGATTAGATCAGAGGATTAATGAAATCTATAAATAATAAATTAATAGCAAAAAATCTTTTTTAGAAAATAACTTTTATTTAAACGCTTTAAAAAAGAGAAATATATCATATAAATTGTGTACAATGAGGTTATGAGTTGATACTTAAAATTTAAAAGACAAATTTTATTTTCTCCTTTTTAGAGCGTTTAAATAAAAGCTTTTTCTAAAAAAAGATTTTTTGCTATTAATTCATTGTATGTTCAAAATATCTATCTAAAATATTACGTTACTTTCGAAGCTATTTCTTTGTTTAAAATTAGTCTTTTTCCCAATAAATACGATCCTGTAAAGGTTACCTTTTTTTGTAGACACTGAAACATAAATATTGATCAATTTGTAAACTAAAAGAATGGATTATAGTTTCCCAACGGCAATTTTCATTGGGCATTAATTAAAAAGTTTTTATTTTATCCTTCATCCATATTTTTACGTCATACTTGTAACAATTGCCTCAGTCGCTCATTAACTTTTAAAGTATAAAAGTCTAGAGATAGATATAATTGGTTTGAAACACTTACTTGTTTTAAGTTTTCCGGCTGTAGTGTAAAATAACAGAAGACCACTCAAAAGGAAAAATGTATCTACGGTAATTGGTGCTGTCACAATCCAAATGGCTTTATAAGTTTGGGTCCACTGAGAAACAAAAATTATACTAATTATAGAGGGAAATCAATTTATATACAGGGTGTAATTATCAGCACCACTTAAAATGAAACTACAGATTTAACTACTCTATAAAAACCTATAATATAATTCAGAAGAAAAGATAATTCCCAAAAATGAAAAAGTTATTTTTTCAAACAAAATAAATAATAAAAATATCGTTTTAAAAAAAACGCCATTTGTGAAGTACGAGTATATCATAAAAACGCACACACTTACCTGTCATAGCGGCAAAGTCGCACACGTATGTGTGCGTCACACGAAATTCAGGTATGGATAAAAATCGTGAAATGAAAAAAAAAATCCTACGTCCAAATTATTGAGGTACCTTGATTTATTTTTTTTAGCTCTGGGTTTGAAATATTTTACCCTGTATGCAGTTTCAGTAAAAGAAGCGCTGCCTCTTCCACCCTGTATATTTAATTTATTTATATTTCTTCATTTATACAAATTGCATTATTTTTATTTACAAAAACTATACTTTGTCAGAGCTAAGAATATGCATTTCTTCAATATAATGTGATATATAAGCAAACCAAAATAATATTTTTTATTTCTCTATTTTCTTTAGCCACTGCAACAACGTAAAGTCTGTCTATGTTATACGCGATAGTTAATGGAATTTCAACTTGAAAGTTTTCAATCGCAGCTTTATGTTCCACCACCCAATACACAATACACAATATGAACGACAAATTTTAATATTCAACTCTCCGAATAAAATAAAAAAAGCGGAAGATAACTTACTTCCATGGCATCAATCTGATTCGCAATAAGGAAATTGAATACAACGAAAACATGACCAATCAATACCCAAAAAGTTGCCAATGCTCGGATACCATCTAAGCAATGAATAGCCTTAGGATTGTCTTCAATTTTTAATAATTTTCTGCAATTTTTATATGCAGAAAACGATGATAGTAAAACGTTTACCTCTTTTGGATCTAAAAAATGGAAAAAACTTGACTCTTTTTTTCTTTTTCTTTAAAGATATGTCTAGTATCAGAAATACACTCTGTTGAACGGTTTCCGGCAATACTCAACGCCTAACTTTGCCTCAACACCAGAGCAAAGAAAATAAAAATATAAATTTCAATAATCCTTTTACCGTCTAAAGCACCGAGATTTCAAGTTTAAGGATCGGGATCCTTAATCTTGAAATCTCGGTGTTTAAAACCACATTTAAATCGGCTTAGCCAATTCTGAGATTAACGATAATAAACGCACAGACAAACAGATAACAATTTTAAAAATCATTGTTTTGGGTTCTAGTACATTAATAAAGGTCCCTCATAACATTTTTTGTTGTATATCTTCCAAGTACAGACACCGATTCGTTACCATTTTATTATAAGTAACTATAGATAAGGAAAGAGTGAAGAGTGCTAATACTTTTTTTTAAAATAATGCATAAAAAATATATTAAATTAATAAAATAAATATAACACACTACGATATGTATGAAAATACATATTTGTATAAAATATCATACAATTTGGTTTGGCTAAGGGGATTCTAACGCGGTTATTCATACCTCTTTTACGTATAAAAATATGATGCATGTCATAGCTCGTGCTCAATAACGTAAGGAAGCCAATTAAACTGAAGATAACACTGTAACAAAAAAAACTAAATTAAAAAAAATGCGGCTTAAACGGCAAAGCTTTACTTGTATGCATATACAAAACTAAATTGTGGAAAAGAATATTTTAATATATATAAATTGGTTTATTGATACATCTTTATATACCTTTTTACTAGTTAAAATCCGTTGTTTTGGATATTCTGATATAATATTGGTATATATTATTGGAGATTATATCAGAATATTCAAAACAACGGATTTTATATATATAATTATTAAATCAAATCATCTTTAATTCTCTACATAATATATGCAAAAATAGATAAGTACTTTATGACTGTTGTATTTGTATAATAATAGCAAAGAAATACATCCAACAATGAATACGTTATTGGGTTCAAATGATAGAATATTAAATGATAAATAACATATTGTGATATATTTGTAATTAATTTCATATCCTGATTAATTGTTTCCGTTAAACTCAAATCGGGCATGCAACTCCGATAAGATAAGATACATTTCAGTGTAGTTCATGTGTATTTAGTGTAATTACTGAATGCAGGACTTTGACCAACTTGTTTTTTTTCTCTTCACGTTGTATCCCGTACAACTTGGGAACCTAGTGTTAAGATACTTCGTGTCCCATTAAGATACTCCATTCCCCATTTTCCACCGAACTTTTGAGGCACTTCGTGCTAGGTGGCGAAAACTTAATGCCACTTTGTCTCGTTACCAGAACGAAGAAATAAAAATATTATTTATTTAATTGTATATTTTTAATTTAAATAATGACTATAATTGAATATATTGTTTTCATTTGCCCGAATGTCATTCGAACCCACAAGCGACGCATTTACACGCTTAGGCCCCTGCGCCTCGACGGCATCATGTCGATTAAAATAAAACATTTTATATTCAAATAATCCTCCCAAGACTACTATAACAAAAGTACTTACACTGCTACGTTGTCGGCAGCAGACCATGTTTTATCGTAAGGTAAACGACATATATCATCTCGATATTGAAATCCTAATGCCGTCAGATTTAAAAAAAATCCTGACAGAAATTCGTGTGTCGTGCAAACTTTTGGTATACATAAAGCCAGGCTAAAGGATATTCCAGATAAAAAATTATCTTGATAATTATCTTGAAGTCTGAAAGAAAAGAATGTTTATTATTTATTTTGCTGCTGTATATCTACTATATATAAATATTTTATTTCTAAGCTCAATTTAACTTTAAGTTTCGTTTCAGAGCTATTAAAAAGATCACAATTGGATGTAAATAGAAAATAAAGAATAATATGTACTACTAACTCTATATTATCTAAATTATCACCAGCAGTGGCTAATATTTTTTTCATGTATTTTCTTTGCTCTTCCAATTTGTTTCTTGTTGTGTCATCTATTTGTAAACGATTTGGATCAAAATCCCAATTTATATTTCTGAAATCATTTGACGCCAAGTTTTGATTCACGGGCACTCTTATTGAACAATATTTCCCATCTATGTAAGTATTATCAAAATGTTCATGTATGCCTAAACATTGTTCAAATAAACCGAAGTCTCTCAGATTTCCTTTTAAAATTCCTCTCGGCACTCTCAAGCCGGCATCTAAAACTGTATATTTAATATAAACTATTAATATATTTGCTTATATATTTTTTTTGTGTTTTGGAATCCTACAGTCCAAATTGAAATTTATCACCTAAATGTAGAGAGTTTTGGATCGTCAATCGTTAATTTATTTGACACTTACCCCAAAACTACGAAAAAAAGAAGTTGGGTCGCTAATAGTTTCCACGGGCACAAAATTAGGTTTAATTTAATTACATATTTTTGTCTTATTTTTGTGAGAGAGACCTAATGATATTTCACATTTTCCCTTATATATATTTAATTAGAAATATATACAGTTTTCTATGTGAATTTTGGAACAAAAACCATCACTATAACAACTGTACAATTCGATACCACATGAAATACAATTTTTTATATAACATCATGAAAAACTTACATTGAGCTAATAATATTGTATTATTTAGCCATAAATAGCGCAATTGCTCCTGACATTGTTCTGAATCCAATGCTTCCTCATGTAACTGTCGGTCTAGTAAAGGGTAAGCGGCATTCACTGAACTAACTTCCGCGAAGGTAATGTTTGCGAGCTTAATAATAAGTATTAAAAAATGAAAGAACTTCATTATGATCCGAATATTGAACTACGTTTATTAAGAGATGACTATTAAATGACTTATTAATTGAATTATTCACCTTAAAGATAAAACTGATAATAAAAATTTACGCAATTTTATCGAAAAATCTATGTATTATGTGGAAATGTTATGTTACAGCTTTATGCTGTATCCCGCATAAAGCAGTGTAAGCAGACGGAGCTTAGTGTTAAGACACTATGACTTTTCCGCCGACTTCTGAAGGCATTGCATGTTGAGTGGAAGAACTCAACTTTGCCTCGGCAACCAGAGCGAAAAAATGAAATATTATATTATATTAAATATTATATTCTTTATTGCACGAAATTCATACATATTAAAACATACATTTGAAAATTTCATACACAACGGTGGATTTATCTCAGAAGAAATCTCTTCCAGCCAACCCGTGAGTAGTAGATATTCGTGCCTATTTACTACTGTTTATCGTAAATATACACTCTGTGAAGAAATACTACTATAAAATTGTGCAAAATAGACCTATAAAGTTCCCATACCAATCACTTAATCGTTTTTTTTAGAAAAAGGTTCGTTATTTTTATTTCAACCCAAATATAACCTAAAAAAAACCAAATGACGTTAAAAGTGCAAACCGACGCGACAGTCAGCGCCATCTATCGTAGAAAAGATAGCCACACTTGAAACGTCTTATTCGACTACTATCCACGAGAGGTCAATGGTATTATGTTATGTATTTATAATAACGCCATCTAGTGACGAGTGGTAGAAAGTTTTTATAAATCAATTAATTTGCCCGCTCCAAAATTAAAGAAATTGCTGGTATAAGAATTACGATTATGTTGATACGATCTATGTTAGGAACTACAAATATAAGTTTAGATGTTTTATGCGGCGATATGATTAGAAGTTTTTTATTATTTTTTCTGTAACTCAGACTAATTTACTAAATTACAACACATAATATTATTTCATTTATTTTTGTTAATACTATGCCCTGCCCTGGTAGTATGAAAAAGTGCATTTAAAATCGTGACCTCATACAATTTCAAATTAGCGCATTAGAAATAGGTTATAAATATTTTTTTTTTACTGAAATTCACATTTTTCACATTAAATTTGCACTTTTAGTTTCATTTTATATTTTTACATATTAAATTCGTACTTTTGATCATCAAGTTGTGTATTTAGTTTCAACTTTATTGGAAATTAAAATACGAAATTAATATAAAAAGTAAGTCAGTTTAAAGTGAAGTTATTGTTAAATAAAAAATGCAGTAGAAAATAATTGTTTATTACACGAAATTAGATATAAGTCAAATATTCTATTTATACTAAGACAGTGACAAAAACACACGAAATTCAAAATTTAACACAGTTTTAAAATTTATTTTGTGTTTCTTTTTCTTTTGCTGTGGAAAAACCTACTTTAAAAACTTTAAAAACCTTAAAAGCACAACTTTATTTATTTAGTATTCTTAGCAGAGCGAATTGTATTAACACCACAGCGAAGTTAGCGATTGATGTCACTATATCATATGGCAATTTTGAGTCAATTGTATATAAACGACATGCTTGCATCTTCGAAAACTTTGCTTTGTTTAACCGTAATATGTTCTTACATATTCGTGATATATCTAAAAAAAATAAGAAAATATTGACTACTTACTACTAGATACTATTACAGATAATTTTATGGTAATTTATTGTGTTTATTATGGAATATTCTCCATCTTAAAAGTATTGAATGAGGAAACAATGTCTTACATAATTACGACCCAAATGTAAGTTATAATTTATAAAAATGTACCTATACAAAATATAAACCATGTGTTATTCAGATTTGCTTTGTTACTTTTTACATTCATAAAATTCAGTAGGATTAGTAGGATATTGATCCCACTAGGGGCCTTAAATTCGCTGAAAGAAATATTAATATCCCAAGAACATTTTTATTTATTGTCTTCAACATAATATGTGATATATTTACAATTAGATGCATTAAAGAATATTATCATTTTATTTTATTTTTTTAGCTTCACGCTCCATCCCGCACATAGCAGGGTAGGTAGAGGGGACTTGGGAACTTAGTGTTAAGACACTCCGTTTCCATTAAGATACTTCTCTTCCTGAGGCGAAGCTCAAGGCCGCGGTTTGCCTCGTCACTCCAGCAAAAATGACAATTTTATTTTTTTTACTTACTGGAGTGGGTATCGAACCTACAACCTATCTCGTTTACAGTCACAGGCTTGTGTCCCTGCGGCACTCGACTATTTGATTTTTGTTAGATTTTTATTAATAAATGTTTTACGAGTATGAAGTATAATATATTATTATAAAATAAGATACAATACCTGAACCTTTCTTAGAATTTATCACATTAATAGAAATGTGATTAACTTCATTAATCAATGAATAAAACATTTGACAAGAGATACTAAGTAGTCCTTGGATTAATATATTCTTTACTATGTCCATTAATAAAATAATTTTAAAAAATGATATTCCCTGAAATAATTTTAAATTAAGAGTTATAAAAGAATAATTAACTTGACACAAAATTTTCATAAATTCATTTAATATATTTATACAGAGTGGAAGAGGCAGCGCTTCTTTTATTGAAACTGCATATAGGGTAATATATTTCAAACCCACACCTAAGAAATTAATCAAGGTACCTTAAGTTTGGACGTAGGAATTTTTTTTCATTTCACGATTTTTATCCATACCTGTATTTCGTGTGACGCACACATACGTATGCGACGTTGCCGCTTTGACAGGTAAGTGTTTGCGTGCCTATGTTATACTTTACAAATGGCGTTTTATTTTAAAACGATAATTTTATTATTTATTTTGTTGAAAAAATCACTTTTTCATTTTTGGGAATTTTTTTTTTTTCGAATTATATTAGGCTTTTATAGAGTAGTTAAAACTGTGGTTTCATTTAAAGTGGTGCTGACAATTCCACCCTGTATACTAGTGACCTGCTCGCGGCCTCGCCCACTTACATTTTAATTATAATAAATAATTATTTACTTAATACACTGAGTTACTATAATTATAATTATATATGTGTTCCTTAGCAAGAATTTGGGGTTTATCAAACCTTATGTAATGGCTGGGTTTATCCACAGTGTGCTCACACAGCTTACTTCGATACATGCCCATGCTTGATATCGAAGATATGTTCCTTCACCCTAACACCGATGCTTGTATAGAACTTAAAATGATCCTCTCACTTCCCTTCTGTTAAACAATGTTATGTAGATATTGCTATGAATATGTTTTTCCGTAGTAATACCTGTTATAGGTACTTAATAAGTCCTACCGGAAGAACTCCACGTCCCCTCGGTCCTCTTGCAAAGGAAAATTTGTTGTCTATATGAATAGGTGCTTTTGATGTTCCCAAAAATATTCCATTAGACGTTGAGAGGGTATCAAACTTTTTTAATCCCTATTTTTATCAATTATATACAAATGGTTCTAAAAATTAATATGGATCACGAGCGGCGGTTTTTGACCCTCAAGCAAACATAACATTTACATTTAGAATTGGTATAAATATTTCAATTATGCATATTAATAGTTAAAGCGGGCGAAACTGCGAGCGGGTCGCTACTATAGAATAATAACTCACTTGGTTATATTTTATATAATCTAACTCGATCCACATTTGCACAAACATTAAAGCATATATAAAAGTTTTAATTCCATGGTACAATATCTGAATAAAAGCTTATATTAGTTATATATAATAGTACATACATAAGTTATAAGTTAATTAAAGTGCGAGGCCACTTGTGGTCAGGCTAGAGACATAAATGTGTGATTGTAATCGCGACTTGTTGTGTGTTCGATCCCCAGTCGAGGATATGAAATATTTATCTAAATTATTTGCGCTGGTGTCGAGGCAAAGCACGGAGTTGAGTTCCGAGGGAGAGAGAATTCGGCGGAAAATGGGAATTGGAGTGTCTTAACGCTGCGCTGGGTTCTTTCTGCCTAATCTCCGGTTACAGTGAGAAGCTGATATATTTATTTGAAATAAAAGTGCATTGTGTTTCATTATAATGATAAAAACGGAAAATATTGGGTTTAACTCTCACGTTGTACTTGGAAATCCTTTTAAAAATTGAATAATTCTTCAGAATTATTTTATAAACATCACATATATTTTTTTCATTGATTTGTTCTGCACTGATACTACGGCGACCTACAAAATTTTTTTGCAAATTTTTATGTCTCTATCTTATTTTTAATATTTGATTGAATTATATATTATAAACAATATTATTTTATATTTTCCTAAATTATTATATTTAATATTGATTTAATAATATATTATCAATAATAATTTAGGAAAAACTAAACAAAATAAGAATAATTACTCTACTACTACATTTTAAGACTCACTGATAAATTTTATTCTCCCAGCATGTTCATTAATTGAGTGTTCAAATTGTGAAATCCACAATTTCAGTTGAAAATTAATTAGAGAAATAATATAGATTGTATACAAAACACTTATATCACAATAAATAACAAAAAACTGCATTAAATTAAAAGAACTCAGCTCAGTTAAATAGCAAATTGTAAGTAATATTATGATATGAAGTAAGATTCCAGTCGCAGCAAACCATGAATAAACATTGAATTTAATAAAATATATATAATTGTTGAAGTTAATCAGTTTGAAGGTTCTTTGAACATTCAAAACAAATTCCACATTATCTATAGCATATTTGAAATTTAAACATAAGTACATTACAAAACCTACTGAGAAGTAAATTGAGTCAAATATCAATATGAACTCAAAAAATGAAATTCCACTCTCTAGGTCCCGAATATACCAGTAACAACGAAAGTACAGGAAAAAAATTATTGCAAAAACAGCTAGAATAGATGTAACATTCACAATAGGCCTATTGAAAGAGATAAAATTTTTATAAATACTATACTTGGGAAGTAAATACAACCATTGTATAAAATTGAAGGGTAAAAATATTCTTTGAATTTCAATATCTAAATAGTTATCGAACAATATTTCATTACTCTGAGAATCCATTTTAATATTTGTATATATTTTGTTACCACTATAACGCGGCTATATTGTCGAATAGTTAGAAGTTCAATATTTTTGTCTATAGAAAAATTTCATTCATTTATTTATTGATTTAATATATTAAATGGATTTTGAATAAATACTTCAATATTAGATAAGAACTAAATAATGAAAATGTTACATGTAGACATAGTCATTATAACTTATCATTACAGTAGATATTGAGGTCGTAGAAATTATGTGGGGATAGATAATGAAAATTTTCATAAATTAAACTTTTCACTAGTGTTTTACCATGGTTCCCTACACAGATTTGTAAGTATAAATATAGTAGGGTGGGACAAAGATTTTTTTTTCTTTTTTTTTTTAAATTATAGTGAAAATATAGTACTGGACACCATGGCATATGGTAATAAAAGTTATTTTTAATAAGCTTTTGCATTGTCTTCATTGCAAATTGTAATAGTTGTTAAGATAGTTTTCAGATTTTTTCCTGAACTAGTACTATCTGGAGATGCTAGCTGCCGTAATTAAATTTTTTTGCGATATATCGCAAATATAAACAGCCATATCTGTAGAATAAATGTAGAAATATGTTGTTTTTCCTAAAACAGTCAACAGTCAAACTCACTTAACCAGTGTTCTGTACCAATATTATGATGTCATAATGAAAGTCAGCCGCTGAAGAAACCGTGCCTGTAAGGCTTTGTCTTCAGCTTCACTAATTGTTCACTTTTCACTAATTGTGGGTCAATCACTTTCACTAATTGTGGGTTCGGTTCCACTCGACAAAATATTGAATATTTTTCTTTTCTAAGCTGTGGTGTTGAGGCAAAGCGCGGTGTAACGCCATGCCTCCAGTCGCCGGAAAGTAGGGAGTGTCTTACATGTAAGAAACTGTGAAGCTGCATGATCGTTTAGTCGATTGGAGACGGGCAAAACCGCGTGCGAGCTGCTAGTCTATGTATAGTTGTGAATTTTTATGAACAGTATAAAAAGTAGCGTATATTATCTTCATTTAACTACCATATTATAAAAACAAATATATCTTCTAGAGATATTTTTATTCGTACATAATTAATACATATATATCATAATTCAAAAATATTTGCTGTACTATTACAATTACAGTCATTGCTTTGCTGGACTTTAGCAACGCCTTTAATACCGTTGACACTGATCTTTTGGTTGCTGTTCTGCGTTCAATAAATATCTCTCCTGAAGCCACTGAGTGGTTCAGAAGCTATTTATGTGATCGGCAACAGTACGTTCAAGCCAATGACAAGTCATCCTCCCTTTGCTCTCTTTCTGCCGGTGTTCCCCAAGGTGGTGTCCTCTCTCCTCTCCTTTTCTCCATTTTTATTAATTCAGTTTCCCAAAATCTATGCTCTTCCTTTCATCTATATGCTGACGACCTTCAAATTTACTTAGCCGCCCCGTTTGATGATGTTAGTGAGGCTATTCATAAGCTTAACGAAGATTTGCGGAATGTTAGTAGGTGGAGCAAATCTTTTGGCTTAACTGTCAATCCTGCCAAGTCACAGGTCAGTATTATTGGTGGCTCTAAGCAACTAAGAAAACTTGACCAGAATAGCCTCCCTGCTATCCAGTTTGGCGGCGTCGATTTGAGCCTGAGCCCATCTATTAAGAACCTTGGTATTATTATAGACAATTCCCTATCTTGGTCAGTACAGATAGCTGAGGTTAGCCGTAAATTATTTGCCACGATCGGATCGCTCAAACGATGGAAATATCTCCTACCCATAAAGACCAAAACTGCTCTAGCTCATTCACTACTGTTACCGATTTTAGACTATGCTGATTCGTGTTACCCAGACTTATCTGAGGAACAACTAAATAAACTAGAGCGGTTACAAAATCTATGTATTAGATTTATATTCGGTTTACGTAAATTTGATCATGTTTCTGATCATCGTCGTCAGCTTGGATGGCTTCCTATCCGACATCGCCGAAATTTCCGCATGCTGACTCTCCTCTATTCTATCCTGTACAACTCTCTCTCTCCCTCCTACTTAAAAGATCGATTTTGTTTCCGAGGTGCCGATCCACTTCTTCACCTCCACCTTAGATCCCGTTCTGATAATCTCCTTAAATTACCAACCGCCCATACCCTATTTTATTCCAAGTCTTTTACTATGAAATCTGCAATTCTATGGAATGAACTTCCTAAAGAAGTTCGACATTCCAAATCTCTATATAGTTTTAAGAATCGTCTAAAAGAGTACTTATTTAATTTAGTATAGTAGTTTATCTTTATCTTTTTAATATTATGTATATATTTTTGAACACGTTTTATGTATGTATGTATATATGTGTAAGTATATATTGTTTTTCAATATATGTATGTATGTATGTATGTATGTGTAAAGTATATAAACATTAAACACTTTTTATGTAAGTTTATTTTTATATTATTGACTTATTTTATTATATATTATTTAATTATATTTCATAAAATTTGCACTGAGACGTTGTCCCCTTTCTCCTCATTACAATTTTTCTGTAATATTTCAAAGGTTGTCTGGTAGAGATTGCTTAAAGCAATAAGACCGCCTTTGCATACGTGTTTTTCTTTCAATTTTATTTGTGTTGTTCTTTGTATATATTTCTTTTTATGTGTGCAATAAAGTATATTCTATTCTATTCTATTCTATATTTTAGAGGCTTTACTCTACTATTCTACTATTCGTCGTTTTTGTCGCTTCTTCGTCGTTGTCATTATTATTTTCTTCTACTGCTTTGTCTGATTGCTTAACAGGACCTTTTGATACTAGAAAACAAATTGTATAATTAATATCTATATATAAATGAAAAAAAAAACGCTAAATAACTAAATTTAAAATATACAGAGTGGAAGTGTATGCGCTCCTTTTACGGAAGCAGCATATAGGGAGAAATATTTCAAACCCATACTTAAAAAAATAATTAAGATTTATCAACAGCTTAGACGTAAAATTTTTGTCTGTCACTCTGTCTGTCTCAAAAAACATATCAGAAAGAGAAAGGGATATTTCTCTGACTTTTTTCCCCAATTAACTATTTTCCATTATAAACTCAGACAATGTTCAACTTCACCGCCAATACCTACGACTCGATTACGTGATTGGGGCACGTTGTTATCGCTTTAATAGGTTAGTGTCTGTGTGCGGCATTCTTATCAAATAGCGTTATATTTTACATCGACTATTTTATTATTTATCTCGTTTGATAAAATCACTTTTTTATTTTGGTAAAATCTCTTTTGTTTTAATTGTATTAGGCTTTTATAGAATAGTTAAAATTTTGTTTTCCTTAAAAGTGGTGACGGCATAAACACTGTATATATAGAGACTACTCGTTTTATAAGTATAGATTAAATTAATTGTATTTAAGAATTTTAAATAATGATAAGATCTACGATTGCAGAAGTTATAACCATCCATAGCAACCCATAATATATAATATTATGTTTGTTTAGTAGGGACTGGGGGCAGAACCTACTATCAAGACACTCCGTTCTACAATTCACGTTCCAATTTAAGGTATTACGTGTTGAAAGGCGGAATTTAAAGCCACGCTTTGTTTGAACAAAGCGTAAATAAATCTAAAATAAAAATGTTTTAAATATAATTATTTCCCTTCGAATCGAAACCTTTATCTTTGGACCCATAATCAATCCACGATAGGCTCATAATGTCAATAGTCTCTCTATATAATAAAACAGTAAAAATATTTTGTCTGTACATTTAGTATTTTTGACTGAAATGGATAGAGGGACAGACACTTAAAAATAATAGAAAGCAAAAATATATTTTTCTAATTTCTTGTTTGTCTGTCTGTCTGTCTGTATGTATGGTCACGCTAATCTTCGAAAGTAGCTTTGTTTTAACTCAGCTTAACATCTAAAGTTTGTTTCATCAAAATTGGTTCATTAAAAAAAGTTATCGGCATTTGAATGTACTCAAGGCATTTCTCTTTTTTTTTTTAATCGGTTTTGAGGTTAATGCTGTGAGCCCTATTGGCCTTTACAGCGACACCGGGTGGGTAGGGAAGAGGGTACTCTGTCCCTGAAAATAAGCAGGCACTGTGTGACTGCCTGTGAAAGTGCCGACGACGCAAGGGTGCCCCCTGCGGGGCTCGAACCTCGGCTTGCGCCGTCGAGCGGACTGGGAGTTTCCCTATCCTAAGCAAAGCCAGCCGCGACATAGAAGCCGCGACTGGGGGATAAAATTAGACTAATCTAAGGGAGCTAACGGTCCCTAACCGCTGGACCTGGTCATGGCGACATCGGGGTCTAAGAGGACGCTACGCGGGCGTCTACGATCAGGGTGCGCGTTAGGCGTGTAATTACACGCCTCAGTGACGAGGGGATTTGCGTGCGAGCCTGCGCGCATAAAGTAGCGCTTCGCTAAGCGTTTGCAGTGCTCGTGAATCGATTCCAGTGCAAAATCTCTATGTAGGTCGACATTACGCACGTACCAGGGGGAACCTGATGCGATACGTAAGAATTTATTTTGTACCTTTTGCAAGGGAACAAGCTTGGTGTGCGCGAACGCAACGCAAGCGTAAGTAAGGACAGGTCTAATACAAGTTTTGTATAGTGTCAGCTTATTTCTAAGTGACATTTTACTATTCTTGTTTATGAGATAGTATAATCTATTAAGAATGAATTTTGCTTTATTGCAGACATTTTTAATGTGGGGTCGGAAAGTGAGTCTAGAGTCTAGAGTGACACCTAGATATTTGACCTGTCTCTCCCAGGGAATGGGTTTATCTAAGAGATAGATGGTAGAGACTCTTATATTTTTAGTGACAGGGAAGAGTATAGCTTTACTCTTCTCGGGATTGATTTCAATTCTCCATTGGCGGAACCACGCACCGAGTGCGCGGGCCGCTTCCTGGAGTCGATTCTCTATCATGAGAAGGGCTGTATCGTCGGCGTACATAGCCATGTGAACATCCGGAGTGAGCGGCAAGGCACTGGAGTACAACGAGTACAGGATAGGACTGAGCGTGGAGCCCTGGGGCACGCCTGCGCGGAGGAGGCGGGGGGCAGAGGGAGTACCTTCGACTTTATAGCGAAAGTATCTATTAGTGAGAAAGTCCCGCAGGATGTGCACGAGACAGTCTGGCAAGCCGTAAACGGTGCGCAGCTTGAAAATCAAGCCGTTATGCCAGACTTTATCGAAAGCTTTCGCTATATCGAGGAAAATAGCAGCTGTATTGCTGCGAATATGAGTCCTTACGATGTATCGAGCGATATGCTCTACAACGCGGTGGACTTGGTGTATGGCGGAATGTTTCTTTCTGAAACCGAATTGCTCATTTCTGAGCAGAGAGTTGGTCTCTACCACCTCGGAGAGTCTAACGAGAATGATTCTCTCGTAAATTTTACCTAAACAGCTGGGAAGGCTGATAGGTCTATAACTGGAGGGGATATTCCGCGGCTTATTAGGCTTGGGAATGCCTATGACTATGGCCTCCTTCCATTCGTCGGGGAATGAGCACGACTTAAGAAAGGAATTGAAAATAATGACCAATAGAGATATGAACTGAGCCGGTAGGGACTTGAGAGTTCTATTTGATAATTTATCGGGCCCCGGGGCCTTCCTTTGAGGTTTTTGATGATGACTTTGACCTCGTCTTCCGAGGTCGGGCGGAGCGGACTCAAGGCATGAGTTTGCCTGCAAATATATAGCCATCCATATCTATGCTTATACGTGTAATAAGTCTGTGTCTTTGTTTGTGATAAATCTGTATTTTTAACCGATTTTCAAAACAAGGAGGAGGTTTGAGAACTTCCTTAAATATTTTCGATTCGATATTCGATTCATTTATTCGATTAATTATTTTGGATTCGATTTCGATATTGGATTATTCGATTTGATTGCGGTACAATAATTTAACATTTTAGGCTGTTCCTGAACGAATTAATCAGATTATTCATTGACATCAACATATTTGAATGTCAGTGTGAGCGCCATAAATTAAAAACTGAACTGATAATCATATAGTTCAAGCCGCGGGAGGGCCGCTAATATAAAATATTATATCTCATATTATATTAGGCGGTCGTGGAGCCAAAGTACAACCGACTGTTAACCGACTGTGTCACGGTTGTAGGTTCGATTCTCACTTCGGAAAATGAAATATTAAATATTTTCATTTATTTGCCAACATTATTTATTTGTAACCAGGCAAAGCGTGGCATTGAGCTTTGCCATTTAACATGCAACGCCTCTAGAACTTTTAACACTAGTTTACGAGGTGCCCTCTTCCTACCGTGCTATGTATAAAATGAAGCTAAATACTAAAATTTTATCACAAAAATTATTTTTATCTATACAAACTTTAAAATTATTTATAATTTTGTTAATACCAACCTATGATGTCGAACAAAACCTTCAATAGATTACCGAACGGTGCGTCTATCAGCGCTGTCACAAAGAACGCTATAACAATTGCTATAGCAAAGAACGACATAAAGTAGAACATCTGAAATAAATAAAAAAATAACATATTTTTATAATTAATAATAATAAATCAGTTTTCCAAAGTATTTTTAAAGCTCAAGTAAACATTTTGTACTGAAAAGTCATTTCGTCAATATTAAACTTAAGCTACGTAAACCAATTCGACTTGACCAGTAAATTTAATTTAAAAAAAAAAACGAAAAATTACATATTTAATAACATTGATATATGTAAATCTTATAATCTTAAAATCTCAATTTCTAATACCACCACTACAATTAATTGGTTTAGTAGACGATCGTAATTATTCTAACACAATTGGATTTTTAATTTATTGAAGTCAGTAGTGACGCAGGAGCCTCCAGAATTCGGTGTAAAGTGGGGAACGGAGTGTCTTAACAATAGGTTCCCTCTGCCTACCTTGCTGTGAGCGGGATATAGCGTGAAGCTCAGTTGATTTTTTTATTTTAGTGTACACAGAATAATAATTTTAGTATAATCTACTTACCATTGTTTTCAAATTAAATATCATTAGTTGTTGTACATTCCCATAGACCGCAATAATAAAAGACATATGGAAAAGATACATCGCGTAAGATATACGAGCTGGTATCTTCCAGATTTTGAGGGATAAGAACCAATTAATTGGACCTACGAAATTAGTTAATGAAATTCATGGATGAAATATGCACAACTTACTAATCTATATATTTTATTGCGTTAGCAAAGTAAGAAAAAGTTAGCATTATGTCACTACGTTCTTTAATTTACGCATAAATTCGAAACATTGTGTAATGAGTGGCGGAAATCAACGCCACACACTTACCAGAGCAGGAACCTAAAATAATTTAAATATAATCAACCATTTCATCTTTTACAGGGGCGAACTTGAATCGCGATTAAAGACATCTGAACTACTGCGCCACGTATTATCAAATCAAATTAAAAATACTTAGATAATTATAAGATAATTATATATGATAGGTATAACAGATTAATATAGCGCGAGGGCGGCCTTATCACTGTAAGTGATCTCTTACAGGCAACTTATATCGCTATTTGGCGAATCACGGTGCACACAGATATTTTTGTTATATATAATACATATATACATATTCAATAAATAAATATTTACCTCCATATCCTTTTGAGCAAACAAATATTATCCAACCTAGACTTAAACACCACAATGTTCGCATAAAAGCATCAAGGGCGTTCAATATGTTCACATTATCAGTACCTTTTAGAATAAATTCAAAATATAAGTATAATATAGAAGCTATTGTATAAAGAGAAGATAGGGTCACGAGAATATTCAAAACCTGAAATAAAATAAAATTTTACTCAAATATTTTCGATATCTTAAACAATATAAATAATTATAATTTAGATACTTATAAATTACATTAATTACAATTATCAAGAAAACATATTTAAGTTGAAACTTAAAAAGGAGTTAGGAGTTATATTAAAAGGAAAACAATATTAATTGACACTTACTAAAGACATTTTCAGTTGTTTTCCGCGCAATAAATTCATAATATGTCCATAGAGGATACCAAGGAAAAATGGCGGTGCCCTCGTTAAAATGTTTATATAATATTTTTCGAAGTAGTTGGCCCGCATAGAGGCATTTAAATATATATAAGCGGTTGAGCTAGTTATAGATATGACGAAAATTGCAATTAGACTGGCCAACGTTGTGTTTCTCTTTCGTCCAAGCACAAACCAGAACAATATTATCGATATCAAGTGAAGATTGACATCCATGCCAAGGTACCAAGAAACGGGGATACACTGAAAAAAATATTAGAATAATTTTAAATTATTTACATTATTAGTGATTGCCCACAATTCTATCAGGGTGGACTGTAAAACGTATGATTTCATTTCTGTAAGAATATTAGCAAATTGTTTCTTAGTTCTTCTCTATACTAAAACCAAAATGCCTCGTAGTAACTCCGATTACTGGTAAAATTGGTTAATTCGAAACGATTAACGTGATGTGCCATAAGATATACCTACATGGCTTTCGCCTTCGTCGATAAATGAATTATTTAATATCGTGTTAAGATACTCCGGTGCAGAGGCACAAGCGTGTCATTATAATCGCGATGGTGGTGAGTTCGATTCCCACTCTGGAGAATTAATTATTATTTATTAATATTTTCATTTCACTGCTCTGGTAATAAGAAATGTCTCGGCGTTGAGTACCACCATCCAACACGCAATGCTCGAAAATTTACCGGAAACTGAGGAACGAAGTGTCTTAAGGTTCCCTCTGCTTACTCTATATATGCGGGGTAACAGAGTGAAGCTGAAAAAAAATATTATACGTAAATATGTACGTGTAAAAATGTAATTCTTAGTTTACAATACTTACAGTATTCGACGGACTGACATAATTCTGCACATGTAGTAAGGTAGTCCACCAGGATTCCCTGCAGTTTTGAACGACTATCATAACAATACCCCACAAAGGTCCATCTCCTAAGCGATTTAAAAATGAAGCTTCAAATAATACAAGTGCAGCTAAAACGGGAAACATTCGCAAGACCCGAAAAAAGAAAAGTAACGGAAGATGAATAAGAGATTGTCCTGAAACAAAAATAAAATATTAGGATTGCCAGGAATTTATCCATTAGATTAGACTACATTTGATTAGATTAGAGAATTATTATAATCTATTTATCTATATAACATACAAAAGGAGACGTTCCCACTGATTGAAGTATAGTAGGCATGGGCGTTATCGTTTTTTTTCGATAACGGTTATGAAACCGATATATGGTTTTCATAACGATATCAAAAACGGTTTTCAGATATCGATATTGATAATACAGTTTACAAACGTTAAATCATTTTTAACGATATAAAATGAAGGCAAATTGACATTAAACGCTGGTTGCGTTTTTTAAAAGTATTATGAATATATGTTGATTTACATACAGCCAGGTTATCAGCATTGTCTTTTTTATCAAAATGGGTCCATATCTCACGCATTTCACGCGACATTTTTAAGAAAAAAATTATGTCTATATACACTAATATATTTAAGCTATAAACTAACACTAATTAACTTTAAACTGTATAGAAATTGTTGTTAAAAAAAAAGTATATACACACACTAAAATGCACAATTTTTAAGGAAACCTCTCCCGCAATACGTATCACAAAGGACTAAATACAATACTAAACTATTTCTAAAATATTAAAAATTTGAAAATAAATTTCAAATAAGCATTTGTCACTTAAAAACAAACGTTTAGAATTTTAAAGTCGAATCCACTCAAGTGTGAAAATAATATGAATATTTTAACCAAATTTCAACCTTATTCCCATTACATAGAAGTTCTTTTTTGTAACGTAAAGTAATAATATCTTATAGATGCAAGTTATCGGATATTCGCTTCATTTCTTTTACACTCGTGAGAAACATATGGTTAGAAAGAGAGGTAGTTACTTAGTTCGTGTTATGCGAAGTTTTCGTTTTTACGTTTTCGTTGCGATAGCTGCTGTGTGTGATTTTAAGTTTTAATACGCATCTGATAGTTTTGATAAGTTTCTACGATAACGGTTTTTTAGAAACAGATATCGATATGGTATGGTTTCTGCATCGTATCGGTTACAAGTTACGTTTTGTTATATCGAACTCATCCCTAAAGTATAGCCGTAACCGCTGAAATGCACAGATGTTTATTTTCATAATAGGTACACCCACTAAACAGGTATTTTGAAAAAAATTAACCCTAAAGGGATGTAATAGGCGTTAAAAGTTCGTATGAAAAAATCTTTAAATCGCCACCGATTATTATAAAATTTGAAATTTAGGCTTAAAAATATTTCATTGAACGCGTGTTTCATGGTTTCCTGGTTAAGAATTCAGCCCTAAGGGTGCAAATAAGCAAGCGAAGCTGCGCGCGTCCGCTAGTAAACTATAAATAAATGTTTGAGGCCGTTATGGCGCAGGGGCACAAGGGCGTGAATGTAACGCGACGGTTGTGGGTTCGATTGAGGAAATAAAATATTTATTTTAATTTATATTTTCGTTTCTTCCAACTGGCGTCGAGACAAAACGCGGCGTTGAGGTTTACTACTCAACACGCAGATGCCTCCAGAATTTGGCGGAAAGTAGGGAACGGAGTATCACTTGGTTCCCGCTGCCTACGCACCCTACTGTGACCGAGATAAAGCGTGGAGCTGATTTACTTTTTAATTTAATTTAATTACATAAATAAAAGTGTTCATAATCAAATCAATTGGTATTAATCATTTGCATCGTCCTAATATTCCTATCCGTCCTAGTCTTTGTCGTATAAATAGATGCAAAATTTCTATCATATCCAAAAAAAGCATATTAAACTCCAGTATTGAAAGCTTTCTAAACTCTTTTCAGTTTTAGTTTCATTTGCTAATGTACAGTATAAGTGACATTTTTTTTCTTTAATTTATATATACTAAACAAAATAATGAGTTGATTTATGCCATTGAATATTATGATAAAATTAAGCTAGTTCTCAATAGATAGTTATAATTAGTAATTCAGAATTAATCTAAAAATAAATTAATTATTTCATTAATCCTGATTGTATCACTTGTATCACTTAGTTTGATTTATTGTTATGATGATTAGGTATATGTAATTGTTATCAGAAATCAATCACAAATAATATGAACACTAATTCTCTTAAAGTAGAAATTATGCTTTACGCACAATACACATATTCTTGGAAAGTATTTATTATTATCTTATTATTATCAGATTATGTATCATATTTATTTGCAGCTGTTGTCATTTGTCTAAATAATTATGTTTATACAAATGACAGTTCTGTAACGCCTAGCCAATCTATATATATAAAAGGACTTTTTTTCACTGACTGAGGTAAGACGCACGCACAGCCGTAACCGCTGTGCGTAGAAACGTGAAATTTGGACAGATGTTTACTTTCGTAATCTGGACATCCACTAAGAAGGGATTTTGAAAAATTTTAACCCTACAGGGGTGAAATAGGGATTGAAAGTTTGTATGGAAAAAAAAATCGGCACCGATTTTTATAAAATTTGAAATTTAGATTTTTAAAAGTATTTAATTGAACACGTGTTTCATCGTTTTCAAGAATTCTCCCCCTAAGGGTGCAAATAAGGGGTTGAAAGTTTGTATAATTTTTTTTTTAAATCGGCACCAATTTTTATAAAATTTGAAATTCAGACTCTTAAAAGTATTCTTCCCCTAGCATTCTTCCCCTAAGGGTGCAAATAAGGGGTTGAAAGTTTGTATGGAAAAATCTTTAAAACGCCACCGATTATTATAAAATTTTTAATTTACACTCTTAAAAATATTTCATTGAACACATGTTTCATGGTTTATTTTATTTCATCCCCGAGGGGTGCAAATAAGGGGGGGTAGAAAGTTAATATGGAAAAATCTTTAAATCGCCACCGATTTTTATAAAATTTGAAACTTAGACTTAAAAATATTTCATTGAACACATGTTTCGAGGTTTATTAGAATTCACCCCTAAATAAGCGAGCGAAGCTGCGCGCGTCCGCTAGTTACCTATAAACTGATGGGGATGTGAGAATAAAACAATCAATACACATAAGTATGTAACGCGAAGGTTGTGGATTTATTATTCTGTCTTTCTTTTAGGTTCATGTTGTATCACGCTGCACATAGTGTGATAGGCAGAAATAACCTGAGCCTAGTGTTAAGACACTCTGTTCTCCACTGTCCGCCGAATTCTGAAGACATTGTGTATTGACTGACGAATAAAGCTAGCTGTAAGCTAGCTTTCACTTAAGGCCAACCGTCATATCGTAATACTGTACTGAAGTCCTTATTGTCAGAGTTAATTAATTTGAAACACTTACTTGTTTTTAATTTTCCAGCTGTAGTATAAATTAACAGAAGACCACTCAAAAAGAAGAACGTATCTACGGTGATTGGTGCTGCCATAATCCAAATAGATTGGTAAGTTTTCATCCACTGAGAAAAATACACTTTTTAAATAAACAAAAAAAAAAGTATTGACATTACATACTACTTACAAAAGCTATATTATATTAGAGCTAAGTAAGTATCTGATCAATAATAATCAAGTGCAAGCAAAATAATATATTTTAATTTCCTATTCCGAATGTAATTTCTTAACAAAATAATGTTTCTTATTCAGCTATTGTGGTAACGTTGAGAAGTATATGTTTATGATATACTCGATAGTTGATTCATTCTCTGACTCATAAAAAAGCGCAAGGTGTATAGAAAATAACTTACCTCCATGGCATCAAACTGATTCGCAATGAAGAAATTGGATACAATGAAAACATGACCAATCAATACCCAAAAAGTTGACAATGCTCTAATGCCATCTAAGCAATGAATAGCCTTAGGATTGTCATCAATTTTTAATAATTGGCTGAAATTTTTATATGCAGAAAACGAAGATAGTAAAAGATTTGCCTCTTTTGGATCTGAAAATAAACGCCAGTGTAAGTCGGACTCTCCCACAGAGGCTTCTGAACATATTACAGGATTGAAGGTCAACGGAAGTACAATTTGTAAAAATTGACAAACTTAAGTTTAGATTAGTTTAGAGTCTAGCATACGCACTCATTTTATTTGAAATACAAAAATGTACGCTTGTAATATTTTTCACTCTGTTGAAGACCCCCAAATTTTATGTAAAATAAATTACAAACGCTGGCCATGAGTTCCATTCTCTTGCTGTGCAAATGAAGAATGCAGTCTCAAAACATTTCACTTCTTATGATGTCCATGTAAGTATGGGAAATAACGCGGTAAAAAACAGACAACGAGCAGCAACTCTACGCCTGTGGTTAAGGCTCTGTAGTTGAGTCTCAATTCGAGTAATGGCTTTGATTAATCGTCTTTCAATCGACTCCAAAGTCTGTAATTTATACTTGGCAGAGCCATCCTCCGAGTGAGAGCTGTCTTACTTGTGCTTTATACAGTGTGAAAAGGTTTTGACGTGTAAAATACTGTGTCACCTTGAAGAGGATGCCAAGTTTCTTTGCATCCAATTGAGCATCGGAATCAATTTAAGTGTCAATTAAATAGTAAAGCCAAGAATTTCAGGCTGGTCGCTGTGATAATGAACATTAAATTTATTGGATTTCTAATAATTATAAAGAAACAGTTCATTCATACCCCCTTTACGTATAAAAATATGATGTACGTCATAACTCGTGCTCAATAACGTAAGCAGGCCAATTATACTGAAGATAACGCTGTAACAAAAAACTTAATTAAAAAAATATATAATAAAAAAATTGACTTCGAAATTATACTTTTATACACAACCTTCAACAAAAGCGTAATTATTTTTTTAATTACTTCAAAGTATCGAAATATAATTCATTAATTTATCGATACATACATACCTACTTATATACCTATTTAATATTTCTAATCCGTTTATTATTATAATAATTATACATGATACTATAAATAAAACTTTCCAATCGTTGAATAGGAGAATTAAAAATCTTTATATTTTATTGACTACTAATCCTATATCTTAAAACATACAGTCGAATTGATAACCTCCTTTTCTTACAGAAGTCGGTTAATAAAACAAAGTCGCTTTTTGTGTCTGTCTGAACTTTCTAACTCTTCTTCTTCTAAACCACCCAACGGATTTTGATGCGGTTTTCACCATTAGGTCGAGTATTTTTCAGGGAAGGTTTATATATAGTTTATTATTTGTACATTCTTATGTAAATTAACATAAATACGATAAATGTGTATAAAGTCCTACCCGTTGAGACACTTTCGCGCATGCGCTGCTTTAATGGCAAGTACTACATGAAAATAATGTACTGGAGTATTGTTCCTCTTAATAAGATCTATAAAAAAGTCCGCGACGGCATATTCGTATCTTTTAAGAATAACGTATAGTGATCATATTTCTGTCTAAAAATTGTAATTTCAATATATTTTTTATTCTGAGGGATATTTTTCCATAATGGTGTTAATCCTTATCCTTTAAAATACTTTATTAAATTTCTACGTTAAACGAAGAGAAAATTTGCTTTTTACACTATTTGGAAATTGCGAATAGTTTTAGAGAAAAACGCATTTAATTGTTGACACATCCCGCCGTTCACACATCAGTTGTATGTTAAGTTTCACTTATCCCTTACTCTCAGCATATAAATAAGTATATTAGTTACGTTGGCCATTTAATGTAGATCAAAACTGTCTTTTACTGTTTTTCATTTTAATAAGTACTTTAGAAGTTGTTACAATATCAAAAACTCCTTGCTGCGAAATGCGTCCCGCGACGTTTTGCTTATACAAGCTCGCCCGCCTGCCTTACACGCATCGGTGGTTCAGTGGTAGAATGCTCGCCTGTCACGCGGGCGGCCCGGGTTCGATTCCCGGCCGATGCATTCTATTTAATTTTCCTCATAGGCAGCCACGTAGTGCCTACCCAAACGGTGTCGCTGTTTTAACAGCATTAACCACAAGCTCGAAAAAACCCGCCTGCCTCTATAGCAACGAAGATTTAGATGCGTTTCACGTATTGGATAATTTCAGTTGAATGTATTATTTCAGCGCGATATATTTGGTTTCATATTTTTTGTAGGTTTTTGTCTATAATTTCTTTCGTTTAAAAATACTTAGTCATTTAAATATCTATAAATAGTCATTTAAATATATTTTAATAAGTACTTGAAAAGATTAGTAGCACAGATTTAAAATTACGGTACCTATTAAAAAATCCTTGCTGTGTAAAACAATTGGAAAATCCTTATTGAAACTACGAAAATGCGGGTTGCATTGGGGTTTCATCAATTTTCACATTATCTTAAGTGCTTTGCAAACATACATGACATGAATAATCCAGTAGTTAAAGCGGGCGAAGCCGCAAGAGGGTCGCTAGTAAAACTATATACCAAAGATATTTATAGTTATTAGAAGTTCAGCTAGCAAAAAATACATCTAACAATATATATTTTATTAACTATTTACATTCAAATGATGGAATATTAAATGATGAACAATATGTTGTAGAAGAATTTATATTCTGATTGATGACTTCTGTTTTACCTAAATACCCGATTTGGGTAGACAATTTAACTTCAACAAGATAAGATACGGCCCTCGAAACGCCATATATCAAGAATTCAATTTAATTAAGATATGGTCTACTTTGATTTTTATAAAGTACTATACATATTAGTGTGGTAGGGTATTGATATTATCCATACCTATATTATAAATTCGAAAGTAACTCTGTCTGTCTGTCTGTCTTTTACGCAATCAGGGCCAAACCGCCAATTTAATTGTGATAAAATACTCACATACAGATACTTGAAGGTCTCGGGATGAACATAGGATACTTTTATTTCTCACATTTGTAATATTTTCGATATATACCAATATATTAAAATACTTATTAATTTGACATGCAATTTATTCCGCCATGTTAATAACAACCGTCGTTGCTAAGCAACGATTTGCAAAGTTTGTTGTTAGAAAACGTCACCCAAAATGAGCTTGCTTAACGCATCTCTCTATTGAAAATTAAAAATAATTTCATAAATATATTTAATAAATATTCGTATACTTTAAGCGGGTGTTGCCGCGTTCGGGTCCACTAGTAATTCAATATATTATATTATCCTAATACAATAAGGTTATAACTTTTCATAAATAAAGCTTTAAGAGTGATTTGTAAATATTTAAACAACTTGCGCATTGTTTAGCTTCACGCTATATCCTGCATACATGAGAGTAGACAGAAGGAACATGGGAACCTAGTGTGAAGACACTTTGTTCCCCATCGAAATAAACGCCGCATATTGCATCGTTACTATAATTAGAATAAAAAAAATCACTCCACCGAATAAGATTTGTTCGTA
>JAEBDU010012570.1:0-20504 GCA_016802625.1 Heliconius numata | reverse complement strand
ACCTATGAAAACACAATATCGAAGATACTTGAGGAAGGTCACATGAAAAGCATGAAGACCCCCAGAGGGCATTTGAAGAGGTTGATGACAGTAAACGAGGCGAAAGAGGTATACAGGGACCGTAGCGTTTGGCGCTCTGTTCTCTCTGACTACCCCGCTAGGGATACAACGTGAAGCTATATTAGATTCTTATTATTGAAAAGAATCATTATTTTACGTACATTATTGCTTATTCAAATTGCGTGTTTAAACAAATAGAAAATGTATGTAAATAAACGTACTTTTTAGTTCGTTATTTGAAGTCGGTTTTTCTTTTTGTTAAAAAATAATTTATTTTACGATTTTAAGTGATGGGTAGACCTTAAACGAGTGGTGGTGGTGGTAGTGGCTATCCTATGTAAAACTTTACTTAATTAGGTATTATTTTTGTGCAAACTAACATTTTGGTATATTGACATTGGGAATTGAGAATCTCTGACTTTTTTGGAGTCAGTTGAAAATGAGAAAATTCTGTTTTTGAGGTTGGTTAAAAAGAAATGCAACGATGGGAAATCTCACTTCTGACAATTTAAACAATGTTTTTCCTTCCTTTCTTCCTTGTAACTATTACAATATAATTCAATTTTTACCAAAAAAAACAAACTTTCTCAATTTCGATTGGATCTTGTAATCGGAAACTAACCAAACTTACACGAAACTATCCTTGAATTGTGATCTTTCAACTTACAAAAAAATCATTGGAATCGGTTGGCGTGATATTGAGTCATTCGTCCATATGTCGCGCACATACCTAATGCCAAAAGTATATTATACAGGGTGGAATTGTCAGCACCACTTTAAATGATACCACAGTTTTAACTACTCTATAAAAGCCTAATATAATTCGGAAAAAAAATAATTCCCAAAAATGAAAAAGTTATTTTTTCAAACAAAATAAATAATAAAATTATCGTTTTAAAATAAAACGCCATTTGTAAAGTATAACATAGGCACGCACACACTTACCTGTCAAAGCGGCAATGACATGACGTGACAATGGCGGCGTGACACGAAATAACCTGTATTTCGTGTCACGCCGCCATTGTGGATGAATGGATAAAAATCGTGAAATGAAAAAAAAATCCTACGTTTAAACTGTTAAGGTAACTTGATTATTTTTTTTAATTCTGGATTTGAAATATTTTACGCTATATGCAGTTTCAGTAAAAGGAGCGCTGCCTCTTCCACCCTGTATAGTATTGAAATATGTAGGGTTTCACCCTAGTTTTTAGCAACCTACCTACCAAATATTATAGTTGGTGATAATTACGTGTATAAGTATGTATATGTAATAATCACTGATAACTGCTGTCTTTTGTGTGCCAAAATCCAAAGCAGACTTACAAATCGTAAGATATATTTTGTTTTCCAAGTGATAGATATTTTTGTAATTACGTTATAGGAAAACATAACGCATATCTTAGGTTGTTGTGACATATTATGACTGTGCTTTGGTAAATATTGGAAAAGATACAAATCTAACCTGCCTCCCCTTTCCCCAATTTTTAGATGATTCACTGTTTATAACAATGAAAATAATTTTAGATAAAAATACATTAGGAAAACCCCTCATAATCTATTGTTTACAAGAGTTTTCCTAACGTAATAATATTAAACACTGAAAATAATCGTTTCGCTTACGCTTATAGACTTGTTCATATAGTAAGTTATTAATTTGCGTGGCACATAATATTATGCAATGCCTCGAGAATACGGAGGAAAGTATAGAATAGAGTGTCTATCTAGATTTTCTCTGCCTATCCTATTATATATGAGGTACAGCATGAAACAAACAAAATATCTTAAATTACACTTTAAATTTATTGACCAAATTGTTATGAGTCACTATATATTTTTTATCAATGAATCAACTTAATGACATAAGGAAGTACTATATTTTTTCTTTCATAACAAGATAATTAATATTTTGTTTTATTAGTCATATTGTAAATGTAGATTGAATAATTCCATACGCTACTGATATATATGTAGGTACTTATAATAAATTCGTAACTGATCGAGTGTCTGTACATGGAAGAAACATCAGAAAAATTACAACAGTGGGTCATTTATTAATGTACAAACACAGATTTTCAATTTTATTGTTTATTTGTCTGTTTGCCTGCTAGTCTATTTATCTGTTTGTTTGACTGTGCGTTTCTTCACGTGTGAGGTCACCCGGAAGTACCTTATTAATGTTTATTCCTTTTATGGGGTCTAAATGAGCGTTTTTTGCTAATTAAGGGTATTATTTTTTTGATTTAACCAAAAGTGTATAGTTTTCTGATTTTTTCCTGAACAAGTACTACCTGTAGATGCTAGCTGTCAAATTTCATATTTCTCGGTCGACCGGAAGTACCTTAGGAATTTTGATTCTCTTTATAGCGTCGAAATACACGTTTAGAAATACGTTTTTTACAGGAAACCAAGGGACCGTAGATATTTGGTTTGAATTTCAATTCGATATCTTCAAGCGTTCCTGAGATAAAGGCTGTTGACCGACAGACACACAGATAGACAAGCAGATGAACGGATAACAAAGTAATCTTATAAAGGCTCCCAGATGCATATTGGATTGTTGGAAGTTTGAATGGTTAGCGCTGTGTTAAGTATTCTTTGTTCGCTACCTCCGTGCATCGAGCTAACAATAATGGTTTAGAAGACGATAATATACTAAATTAATTATATCATTGATATCGATATACCTACATCAAATATCATAGCAATTTCTTTCTGTCACTAATGCTGCCATAATTAAAAAAAAATTAAAACAACTTCAATAATATGTTAAATATTCTCGGCACAGGGTGGAAATAGTTAAAGTTACATAATTAATTGAGCACCAACTAGACAAGGCACAGTATCACGTTCCTGATCAAGCTTATCAAACTATAGAAATATGGTGCCTCCCAATTGTATTTAAATGAAATTATTGCGCTACCGCTTCATTTAACTTTGTAATATGCAATCATTACGGTCATTTTACAAAGAATATTATAAATCCATACCCATATCAATAATTTAAAATTTAAGGCTTTTTCTTAACGAATAAATTAAATTATTCATTGACATCAATCAATATATTGTCTGTCATTGACTTCATGCAGTTCAAGTGAGCGAAGCCGCGGGCTTGTTATTATATATGTTTTCAATTTTACCTTATTTTCTTTTAATTAATTTTTACTACTTCTTAGAATATGGTAAGTAGATACATTTTAGAAAAGTATATTAAATTAATACTGTTAGTATGTAACTTGCGATATCACTACAAGAATCTATCTATAACATTCTAAGAGCAAACAAAACCATATACTAATAGTTTATTTCTATATTTTTTCGGCAGACTTTGCCCATAATTATCGAAATCCCTAATTTATCATTGAACGATTGTATGATATTTATCAAAGTCAGACAAAATCATTAAATCCCACTTAAATCTACACATACTTTCGTTTTTTGAAATATTAAATTTATTTAATTTGACTTAATACGGCATAGTGCAAACATAGATGAATCATTATATGTTTTCTATTGTTATCAAAGTATCGTTAATTCTTGATGACTGCTTAATCGTAGTATGAGATTAAATTTTCGAAAATGACTTACGTATTTAAAATGATAAACGATATCAATAGACGACGACCGACGACCTTTACCTTTTACCTTTTTAAGCATCAATCCTTTGTATTCTTTACAACTTTTAAAAAACTTGGATCTATGTTATCGTTTACCTAATAATTAATTCCTTGTACTAACAAATTGTATTTCCTCAATACACCCTGCTGTCTTTCTATTCTACTCCATTATATCTCTTCATCTCTGTACACACCAGAATTGAGAAACGACAACCTTAATTCAAAACTTGTTGAAAATATTTACGCATCGCAGTTACTTATTTTGCTAAAGACGCTAAAATAATCTCAAATAACAAATCATTAGAACAAATCATAAACTGGTGTAATAAATTAACAAGTTAAGCTATTTTGATAAGAAACGTGCCTATCACTGATATGAATCAGCGATGGATTATTGTTTGTATTTTATAGTTAATTTTTTATTATCCTTACATGACCTTTGTATTCAGCGGTGTGTGTAGTAAAAATGTAGTTTTAGCGCAGTATAATTTTATATTGAATTCCCGTTCTTTTCAGGTAGTAAATACTACACTTTTGATGGCGCGACTATCTATATTTTAAGTTTACCAAACCGGAAAACGATTCCAAAATTAGATCAGTTGATTATTTAACTGTTAGTTTATAAGTAAATTGGGTGATTTTACGGGGCTTTTTCAAAGTCGCGAACACCAAAATACTATTAGATAATTCAAATATTATATAGAGTCCTTAATAAAAATTGTATTAAGTGCCTTATAAAAAATACGATAAAACAGTACATGGTAGATTAGATAAATAATCCTTAATTAGATATAACAATTTAAGAGGAAGCAAACCTGGTATTACTTAACGAAGTTCTTCAGTGGGTAGTGCAAAGTGCTAATAATATTTATATACCAATAATTTAAAAAAAAAATTGCAATGAATTTATATTACTATACATTAGCATATTTTTTAAGTGATATTATATTTAGTGCGAGTGCACAGATACACAGGGATCAATCAAGTAGAGTTTTTGATCAAGACCTATACAAAAGAGTAATAGATGATGTAGAATGCGACAAACATATGTTTTATTTGCAAACGAGAAATCTTCTGCTATATGTTAATTGTAAGTATTAATAACCATACTTTCCACCACCATATTTTCCTAGGCCACTAGTGGCGTAGGGGCACAAGTGTGTGTGACCGTCAACGCGACAGGTTTGATTTTTACTCGAGAAAACGGGATATTAAAAATTTAAATTTCCCTGCTTTGGTAACGACGCAACTCCAGAATTTGGCGGAAAGTAGGGAGCGAAAGCTTCTTAATGGAAACAGTACATAACAGTGGGTTCCCAAGAATCCCCTCTGCTTACCTGAAGCTAAAAAACTCACTATAAATAATATTAGATTTAACATTATTTATAATGAATTTTTGAATTTTAATGAATAAAAATATAAAAACAGAACTCTGATGGAATCACTTTATTTTCCATCTGACTGTCCATCTCAAGATCGATTTATCTCGATATCGCGTGGAGGTATCAAACTGAAATTAACATCGAATATTCAAGTCTAAAAGCACAAAAAAATCAAGCATCCAAGTTAACGCAATCAAAATATATGAGCATTTATGAATTGATGTTGTTGCCTTTTTTTATAAAATCGCAGCGTTATCAAAATCTATAGATACTTTGCGTGTACCTACTTACTATACTATATTACCTACAATATAAATAAAAAATCTGGATAGTAAAAATTTATAGGTATTTCCTAGAAAACAATCACTACAAATTTTAGCCCCCAAATTTGTATTGTATATAATAAATTTGTAAACGTCTATTAGTCCTGTTTACGTATAATTCTGAAATACGTACGTTGGGTGTGTCCGAGTCGCACTTAACCGTTTTTCTTCTTTTTATTTGCAGTTTTGGATGCAGGTGCACGGTTTCCTAGAGGTATTCCTATGTTCAATCTGGCTGATCTTGGCCATTATCATCAATGTCTGGGGATTAACTCAAAACACGAAGACATGAAATTTCAAGGGAAATATTGCTTGATTAATGTGCCTCTCTTGCAAACCAAGCTTTTTCCATTTTTGGATCCAAATAATACTATATTCGATACAAATAAGAAAATAATTCAATTTAATAATGATATTATTTCTAATGTACAACGGTTCGGTGCCCCCGCGCTTTCTGATTCGTAAGAATTTTTCTGCTCTTATTGTTATATATTTGTTTAAAAGACTAACCTCTTGTGCTATATATTAATATAAGAATTATAGGATAACCTCGGGGGATCCGCTGCTGTTGTCGCATATTAATCTTGGGCTATGCATGCCCGAATCTTGTTCTACACAAAAATGGGTGGAAAAAGTAGCTTTCAACGTATCAGCTGCAGGCGTTCTGTACGACGAACAATTTTGCCGACTTCCAAACGACAAGCCTTGGGTTGGAGCGGACTACGTTGCTGTGTACGTTCAATGATATTTTTTCATTCATACAAAGATTACTAATGGAATTCCATTTTTCTTATTAATTTTACTGTATTATATACAGTGACAATAGTCAGGTATATTCATTTAAAATACCATATTGTGAAATGTACAATTGCAACTTTTTACGTTTTAGTTAGTAGTTTTCATTGAATAGACATTTGTTTATTTCAAATTTCAAGACGATCTTGTTGTTTACTGAGACATTTTACTTAAACGTGTAAGTTGACAGAAAGATTAAATTTTCTAAAAGAGCTAAATGAAATGGCCAAATATTTGTTATAAAATTACTATAACAATCTGTTTTTTTGTTTTAGAGGAGTGTTTTCGTTATTGGGATTCATAACATTGTTTAGTACATTATATGATGTAAATCACATTATCATACAAAAAAAAGGTAAGCTTTTCCTTTTTATACTATGTCCTCTATAGGGGAATGTGTAAGAGATAGCTAGAAGCAATGACTGTTTAAGCTTTCTAATGTAAATGTTCTACAAGTATATTTTAGAACTATAACAGCAATTTGCTTAAAAAAAATTATAAATGTATGTAAAATAATAGACTAGTACATTTAAATGTTTTATTTACAGACCCCAAACAGGCTGTTACGCTACTTCGCACTTTTTCCATATATACGAATACCAAACGATTGTTGACATTTTCACCCAATGTTAATGCCTTAGAATGTATGGATGGTATTAGATCAATTTCTATGATGTGGGTCATTGTTGGACATGCATTTTCAATGCATAGCTTTTACGCAAACTTTACAGACGCAGTAACGGTAACATACTTTTTTTTGCGAAAATAGATTTCTTATATAAATGAATGAATTATCTTTACGTATTATTCAAAAATATTTTTTTTGTTTTTTCTGTTTTAGTGGCTTACATCTGGAGATGCAGTATGGGTTTCAACTGGACTTTTCACTGTGGATACATTTTTTTTAATGTCTGGTATTCTACTTGTTTACACTTCAGTGGGCAAATTGTCTGGAGGTGATATTACAATACGTCACTTATTTAATGCTCATTTAATTCAATTATATGAATATTTATAGTACGATTATAAATATTATCTAAAACATTATGTTTTGATTTAATTATTTTCAGTTGATCTGCTTAAACGTCTTCACATTTTTTACCTCAATCGTCTTCTTCGTATGTTTCCTCTACTCGCGGCATTAGTACTTCTAGAAGCTTCTGCATTTCATCGAGTTGCAGATGGTCCTTATTGGGAACTTGTAGGACGAAACGTAGAGAGATGTAGATCGAACTGGTGGACGACACTGTTACATGTACAAAATTTTGTTAATCCTAATGACATGGTAAGTATTACATAACGAGAATGAATTTGAAATTATTATTATTAACTCTAATTTTTATAATTCGATTCTTTATCTTGCTTACAGTGTGTCGCACACTCTTGGTACGTTGCTTTAGACATCCAAATGCACCTCGTAGCTCCATTTATACTGTTCTTTGTACTTAATAAAAGTAAATTAAAGGCATGGGCGGCTCTCTTAGCAGCCTTATTGAGTATACTCACCGGCGCTACTATTTGGAACTTTAAAAAAGCAATGCCATCTAGTAATATGTTCATTCCGTAAGTTTATTTTTTTATATTTCTCATGTAAAAAATATCTCATTGGAGAACCTGCACATAAGAGAATAGGAGACAACAGCTATTTTGAAGCAGTACTGGACGATAGTGGACACTATATCCACAACGATCAAATGTGTACAATGTACATTTAGATAAGATTTGCCTTATAATATTTTATTTGGCTTCCAGTACATAGTTGGATAGATAGAAAATTCTTTGAACTTTGATCCTATTAAAATACTTCTGTTCCTCTCCTTCCGCCGAATTCTGGAGGCATAATCTCGTGTTTATAGTCGTGCGCTCTTGCTCCTGCGCCACGACTGGCCTCTAACCTGAAGTATAGTAAAGTTTGTACTTAAAGGTTAGGTCTATTTACAATTAGACAAGATGCTGTGATGTGATCCTCAATCTAGTCTTTAAAGTTTTTATTCATTTTTAAATATTTATTCCTTTCTAGCCGCTTGGATGAACAGACATATTACATGAATAATTTTTATACGAACACACTTTGCCGAGCTGCGCCGTTCTTGGTTGGAATGATTACAGGCTATATTTTAAATATGTACAAAGGAAAAAAGTTGAAATTAAATCCAGTGAGTATTTATATTCAGCAATATTTTATGTTTTCCACTTTAAAGGGTTAAGGGACTCTAGCCCGATAAGTATGAAAAAACTATATTGTACTACATTAATGTCACGTTAAAATAATAATAAAATTTTCAAAATATTTTCTATACCCATTTTGAAAAGCAAAGTTTTAGACTAGTCAATAAAACAATTATTTAAAACAATTGTGTTGAATAAATATTTCTTTAAAATAGCATCCTGCTCGCAGTAGTGTAGGTAGACGAAACCTAGTGTTAAGAAACTCTGTTCTTCGGTTTCCTCTGAATTGTGGAGAGGCATTGCGTGTTGAATGGCGGAAATCAACGCCGTGTTCTTGCCTTGTTATCAGATCAAAGAATCATGAAATATTTCATTTCCTCGAGTGCGAATCGAACCCACAACCTATGGCGTATTGACACGCTTGCGCCTATGTGCCACGACTAGCCTCAAAACGTAAAACGTAAATGAGCCCATAATATCCTTTCACAGATATTTGTATTAGGAGCATGGATTCTCTCGTTAAGTATGATTGCATTTTGTTTCTACGCTTCGTATGTAACCATGCAAATTGACTGGGATAACCAAGTGGGAGACAGTTTGTTCAATTCTTTCATTAGAACTATTTGGGTGACTGGTTTAAGTTGGATCATATTCGCAAGCGTCAAAGGCTATGGAGGTAATTTCATTTCTGGTTTCCTTGAGAAATTTTAAATGTCTTGTTTTATTCATTATTTTTCATTCTGGCTGTTTAAACTTTTCATGTATATTGCTTTGGTGTCAGGTGTGTTGCCACCACGCTTTTAATGATAAGCAGTGCCGGTATAAATTAACTGTGAAGATGTAGAAATCTTGTTCTTTATAGATTTTGCAGAACGGATTGTGAACCGTTTCACCATCCGTTTCTTCGAAGACTGAAAGAATGAATGAATCAAGACTTTTTATATGATCTTGCTTACTTTTTATATGTTTACTATTTGCAGCTGTTTTTTTAGATGATATCTTTTCTTTAATATGTTACACGATCCTTTAAAAAAATATCTATTAAAAAAATTTACAAACATAAGTAAAACATCTTTTTTAATATAATCATAAATGATACGAATAATTTATAAACGTAATAACTGCTGAAGAGCTTAGATATGTACATACATAAAGTTTCCAAAAATTTCATAGGAAAAGTGAAGAGCACGAGAAAATCCCAATTAGGAAAACAATGGATAACTATTATAATTTTTTGTCAGTTCGGTAATTGAGTTAGTGCTATGTCAAATAATGTTATTAGTAATATCATTTTACAGTGTGCACTAATATCTTCAATGGCCGTGGCTATCAGATTTTCCGCAATATTACTATCTTTAAATGATAATATATTTTTTTATTATTAAATTAAATATATTTTTTCAGGTCCAATAAACTGGTTTTTAAGCTTAAATGTTTGGAAACTACCAGCTCGTATATCATTCGCTATATATTTATATCACTACGCAATCTGCTTTGTTATCGCTGGTATGGAGATAACTCCGACTTACTTTAGCCAAGGAGCGCGGGTAGTTATAAAATTATTATAATTTTAATATTATAGTATGTTAATTTTAATAATAATATCTTCAAGCTTAGCAGCCTATCGGCTGAGCGAGCCTAGTGTCAAGACACTCCGTTTTTTTACGCATTGCTTGTTGAGTATTACAACACAATGCGGTACTTTTACCAAAGCAGGAAGAAAAATAACAACCGACAGGTTGTATTTGCCGATTTTTTTCATGCATCCGGCTTTTTCTAAATAATCACAAATTCCCTAATATGTTGGCGAAATGGATAGGTTATAGGACAATACGCTTCTATCATTTTAATACTATGAAATTCTGGTTATAGTGTTTTACTCATCATCTTATATTTTTCAGATATACGATAGTATCGCTATATTCTGCATAACCTTTGCGGTAGCATTTTTAGTGACTGTGGTTATAGATGCGCCTTTCTCTGTTCTTATTAAAATGCTTATGGAAGGTGGTGAGTACTATTTTTTTTCCTTTTTGAGGGTTTTGTTTGACCCCAAAAGAAAAAACTTAAACAAATATAGAATCACTTTGTTGGCCGTCTGTCGTTCTATCAAGACCATTTATCTGGAGATCGCGTGGTGGGTCTAAATCAACGCAATCAAAGGATAAGAGCATTTCGCTTATGGCTTATGAAATTAAGTATGAAGTGAGAACTTACAATACAAATAAAGGAAAACATTCTAAAAGTGAACATTTATAGATATTTCATAGGGAAAAAAGATTACAAACTTATATTTGTACTTGATTTCATACAAATTTAATATATAAGTCTGCAAATATAAGTTTGTAAATTTTATGCGTTACGGTATCAAAGTCTATAGGGTATTTCCCGTTGACCTACAATTTTGAAATTAGACATGAAATGAGAAATTGCAATACAAATAAAAAATTAAACCGGTTAAGTATGAGTCGAAATCGCACGCCGAGGCCGATGTTTTTTAAATATTTAATATTAAGAAATAAAATTTAATTAAATATTTAATGAGATAAACGCTACATAAAAAAAATAAAGTATATTAGATATTTTTATAAATAAATACCTAATGTATTTTAAATAAATAAATAACAAATATTTTTATTATGTAGAAGACATAAACATGTAGTTCTTTTTTATTGTTTGCCTATTCACTTACAATACGAATACGAATTTTTAGTTTTACCTTAAACTATTTAGTTTAACATATTTTTTAAACTGAACTTATTTTTTAAAGCACAAAGGAAACCTCCGAAACCTGTTATTGGAAACGGGACATCAAAACCTGGTCCCGTAGAAATAAACGCTGATTTAGAAATAACCACTCTAGACAAAACTCGAACTTTCGATAATATTCATCATCTCGAAAAAAATGTTACCATAGAAAAAAATCTACAAAGACAATTATTAAACTTAGAGGTCAGTGCTGAAAGGCTGGAGAGGCAACTGTCAAATGAGAATAATGGTGAACCGATAGATAATGATATTTCTTATTTAAATAAAAAAAATGAATATTCTGAAAAGAATGATGCCTCATTAAATAACGGGCTAAGTAAAATAGGTGATCCTAAAGATCATGTGGGAAATTAACTGTCGAATTTGCTATTGTGCTAATTATTTTAAAGAATTGTATGTTTCATTGAAAAATTTTGTAAGTATAATATACTTAAGTTTTTGTATTATTGCGATCATGTTTGTATTCATTTAAGTTTAAAATGTTGTAAAAAGCAAATATAAATTAAAGTAATGCATCAAAACACTAATTTGATAATCAACTATACCTATATAATATTTAAAATATATTTTATAATAATTAGTTTATGGAAATGATATCTCAATTAGTCTATAGAAAATAAACTATCTGGATTGTGTATTACTGTAAATAAATATAATTCTATAAGAAAAATAGAGTTTCTTTTTCAACTCGTTGTCTTATTTACTGTTAAAATATATGTTGGAAATAAAACAAGAAAAAAAGAATGAAGAGATGGATATGTCAAAGAGTTGGTACAGGTAGGGTAGTTGGATGTCTCAGGAAGTAGAAAGCAGCTGCTCCAGCCCAATATAGTAAATTACTGAACGGACGATTACATTATCAACTATTTGTCGTAATGTCGTAATTTGCGCATGCATGTAAGCCTGTGCACCTAGCTAAGGTCAGGATTAGGGACCACTCACTGTGTGAATGTGGCCTCAACGACGGTACCCCTTCCCACATCCTTTTCTCATGTTCTTAATTAATCCATCTCTTCTATGGTGTCCTTCCTTATAAAGTTCCCCATCCCCTTAATGTTCGATGTTTGTTAATATTTGTGTTTACTCCTTTATGTAATTATTTATATAAATAATATATTAAATATATTAGATTTAACAATATTAAGCTATAAAGTAACATATTTGAAAAATATTATTTATTACTAACCCATATTCATGTATTCTCGAAAATAAACAAAGCACAAAAAAGTTATCTCTGTGAAAATACTTTTCAAGGTCACTTATTTAATTATTTCATCTGGTCATATAGTAGTAACATTGTTTATTATTTTTTTGTTAAAGTTCTCCAATAACAATTTTTTTAATATATGTTCCATTAACAGATACCATTACCAACCGAATTCTGTAAGAAAAGGAGGTTATCAATTCGACTGTTTTTTTTTTATGTTTGTTACCTCATAACTTTTGACTGGGTGAACCGATTTTGAATTTTTTTTTTGTTTGAAAGGTGAAGCTTCCCGAATGGTCCCATTTTTTTTTTGTCCATGTCTGACAATGGTATCTAATACATAATCACAAAAATTGTAAGTCTTAAATTTGCATTAGGTATGTGCGCGACAAATGTCTAGTTGTCAAATGTGTATTCGTCTGAATAACTCGATGTCGCGCCAACCGATTTTGACGATTCTTTTTTTATTTGAAAGGATACACTTCAAGGCTAGGCTAGGAAGCTAATGCTACAACACCCTTACTACAATATCTAATTACTAAGCCTGTTTGTTTTACTTGGCACCGACTTCAAAATTATAAAATCTTTGTATAATTATTTTTCACTTTTTAGTTCGTTGTTAGAAGTCGGTTTTTCTTTTTGTTAAAAATTAATTTATTTCTTTACAATTCCTTATGGGAACTACGAAAATGCAAAACGCAAATAGCAGGGTAGGCAGGGAACGGCTTTGCGGGAACTTAGTATTCAGACACTCCGTTCCTAATAAGATTTCCCATTTTCCACCGAGACATCGTGTGTTGAGTGATGGAACTTAACGTCACGCTCTGCCTCGTTAAAGTGGGAATCGAACCACAACTTGTCGCATTTAGTTAGTCACGTGCTCGTGTCCCTACGCCACGACCGTCTCATCTATATTTTTAAACGGTTTTATTTAGCTCACCCCGTTTGTTTGTTTGGGTCAAATTTAGTAATTGAAATTTAACCCTCTTCCCGTTAACCGATTGATCTGAAATTTGGTATACGCCTTTGATTCTGGTGACAATACAATTATCCATATTCAATATTATTGTGAATTCAAGATGGCCGCCGCTACAAGATGGCGGACAACTTAGTTTTTTTCAATCCTATCAATATGGATATCAAATGAAAGGGCTTGTCAAGTAGAATTCAGTGGACTATACAAAATCAAAATCCAAGATGGCCGCCACTATAAGATGGCGGACAAGTTAGTTTTTTTCAATCCTATCAATACGGGTATCAAATGAAAGGGCTTGTCAAGCAGAATTCAGTGGACTATACAAAATCAAAATCCAAGATGGCCGCCGCTACAAGATGGCGGACAAGTTAGTTTTTTCGATCCCATCAATATGGGTATCAAATGAAAGGGCTTGTCAAGTAGAATTCAGTGCACTATACAAAATCAAAATCAAAGATGGCCACTGCTACAAAATGGCAAAATAATGTAGTTTTCAATCCCATCAATATGGGTATCAAAATAAAGGGCTTGGTAAGTATAATACAGTATACTATACACAATTACAATATGAATCTCCCACCTAAGTCAAGATCTGGTATCCTGTCGAGGACTGTGTGGCTATAGGGTGCCTAAAAATGATACGTCGCTAGGGGTACCACCCAAGGTAAAAGGTAAAAGCGCGCCGAGAACTGTATGGCACTAGGTGGATAAAAATGATATGTCGTTAGCGTTTTCCCCTCAAGATTCAGGCACATCTCTGTACATAGCCTATCTATCTGTTGTACATAGCCTTGTCCCTCTATTGGACCTCTGGGGGGGTCGTTCGTAACATTCTCCATTAACCTTGCAATAATGAGACATCGAGCCTCATTTCAACGAATTGAATAGCATGAGAAATAAAAACTAAAAACTTAAAAATAAAAAAGTAAAAAAAAAATTTTAAGTTAAACGGTTTTATATTGCAGATAAATGTACTAAAAGCTAAAAAATAATTTCATAGAAATTATGATTACTAAAATAAAATCGTGGGGACACTTGCTACTTACCACTAGGTGGGTGAAGTCTCACGCTATGTCTTTCAATTGTAGATATTGGACGTGCCCCACGATTAAATTTTAGTAATCATAATTTCTATGAAATTATTTTTTAGCTTTTAGTACATTTATCTGCAATATAAAACCGTTTAACTTAAAATTTTTTTTTTACTTTTTTTTGTTATTTATTTTATAAAGGAAATTAATCACTAATAATAAGGGTAACCACTAAGGTAATCACTAAAAAAAAATATTCAAATTAAAGTATATTTACAATATTATATTTACAATTTAATTTTTTTCTTTGCTATAAACTAATTGAGATTGCCTTATAAATTAATATAACCTTACCGTTAAATACATCTTTTATTAATATATTATACAAAATTACATAAAATGAAATTTGTATATGAAATGTAATTAACATTAATTGAAAATTGTTATATTTCAATTTATACACTTCATTTTAATTGAAAAAATATTTGCAGACTTTTTGTAATTTTGTGTAGGCTTATGAAGGTTTATAAGTATATTTAAATTAAAATTGTGTACGCAAGACAGCACGTGTAGAATTATATCAGAGCTATAAAAATATTTAAAAAGATCGACATAAACAATGCATTTACAAAAAATTAAAATCATCAGAAAATATTAGAATCTCGATATATTCTTCTCTGGTTCTCTGTCATCATCTGGTCTGATCATTCCATTGTTTAAAGTCCCATTATTCTTTGTAGTATATTCTTCATATTTATTCAAGTCATTCACTTGATTATTCATCGGTGGTCCATTTTTCTCTAAATTCGACAGTTGCCTTTCAAGACGTTGAGCACTGATTTCTATGTTAGATAACTGCCTATCTAATGGGGGGCCGTTCTTTTCAGGATAAGGAAAATTATCACCATTTGGTTGACTTTTATCTAATGTTGTTATTATTGTTCTTTCCAAGTCAGCAACATTCTTTTCAATCGGTCCTGCTTTTAAGGTACTCTCGTTTCCAGCAGTTGGACGAGGTCGCTTTTGACCTGTAAAATTAAATTAAATTTGCATAATGTTTTATTCTTTTGAAATTGTGTGAACAAATATCGTAAAAAGACTTGTGCTGGAAGCGTTTCTTTTTAGAATCTTATAATTTATTGTTGAGACATCTTATTTATGTGATTAAAATTATTACTTTTATTAGACAAATTTTAGTCAATTTTATTCGAAAAGTGTTTATAACAAGAGTTTTCTTCAATAAAATATTAAAATAGTGCTTACCTCCTTCCATAAGCATTTTAATGAGTACGGAAAAAGGCGCGTCGATAACCACCGTCACTACGAAGGATACTACGAAAGATATGCACAAAACAGCTAAGGAGTCATATATCTGAAAAAAGGATAATTTACAAAATATATATCTTATATCTTAAAATTTTAAATACTAGCATAGAATTTATATAATCTACTTCAACCGGATAATTTAATGTTTCCTAATGAAAATAATAATATAACGTTAAAATAATTAGATATTTTTATTTTAATAAAAGGTATTGTTAAAGAAACGAAAAACCGGTAAAAGTTAGACACGCAGTTGCAGTTTTGCAGTGCACATGCAGTTTTTATATATTATAAACATGTATGTATGTGCATGTACACGTGGTACGTGCATATTATGAAACTTACCCGAGCTCCTTGGCTAAAATAAGTTGGTGCAATCTGCATACTAGCAATCAAGAAACAAATTGGGTAGTGGTACAAATACATAGCAAATGATATACGAGCTGGAAGCTTCCAAACGTCTAAGCTTAAAAACCAGTTTATTGGACCTGAAAATAATATTTAGCTATTATTAACAAAAGATCGTAAAAAAATATCATTTAATGACATAAGTAATTACATCGACTTAAAATGTGATACTACATTTTTTTATCATTATAGCAAGTAATCTGAGTTAAAGGCCTAGGCTCTCTAGAAATTGTAGTAAGGAAGTTTCATATAAACTTTCGACCCCAAAAACAACCCATCTTAGCGAGCACCTACGTCCTATAAGTAACTCCTATGCAAAATTTGAGATTCCTAGCACTTGTAGTTTCTGAGATTTCGTGATGAGTGAGTGACCTTTCGATTTTATATATGTAGATAATAAAAAAATTACCTCCATAGCCTTTAACACATGCAAATATGATCCAGCCCAAGCCAGTCACCCATATAGCTCTCATGAAGGAATTGAACAAACTGTCTCTAACTTGGCTGTCCCAATCGACCTGCATGATGACGTATGACATGTAGAATCCAGAAGCTATCATTGCTAACGCTATACACCATGAACTTAATACAAACACCTGTAAAAGAAATCGGCTATTTTAAGACAAAACAAAAAGTAGATGTTGTAGATAGAAGTAAAAGTAAATTTAGTATTAAGACACTCCGCTCCCCACTTTCCACCGAGTTATGGAGGCAATGCGAGTTGAGTAGCGGAACTCAACGCAGCTCTTTGCCAGAAAATATAATATTTTCATAGAAAATATTTAATATTTTCATTTCTTTGAATAGGAATCGAACTCACAAGGGCACAGCCTGTTGCATTTTCAGTAACACACTTGTTCCCTGTGCCGCGACTGGCCTCAATGACTAAATCTGATAATAATCAATTTAAGTAAGTGACATTGTCACCAATATCTCAACACTACAATCTCTCCGCCTTACCCAGCTAAACGTTAAATATGCATGATAACAAAAAAAAACATATTATATACCTATTTGATAAAATCTATAACACGTTTTCAAATGGTGATTAATTACTAATCATGTTCTTAAAGATACCTAACCTAATTACAGTGCATTGATAGAATCTCGTTAACATACATTATCGCATTATCTACATACAATATATCCTCGGATTCACTTCTTTGTTAAGTTTTATATAATATCTTAGTATAAATGTATTTCTTTGTGTGGTTAAGCATAGTTTTTAGAAAGACAAATATTCTAGTATTTCAAAGAATTTTTCAAACGGTAATTAGTATCTAAGTGTTAGTATTCAATGGTTATCCTAAAGCATTTTTTAAATAGTGTTACGTTTTAAAGATTTAAACCTATTAGATACTAAAGTTACACTCTGAATTATTTTTTTAAAAAATATAATAAAATTTCATACAAAATAGTAACACCAGCTACTTACCGAATTTAATTTCAATTTTTTTCCTTTGTAAATGTTTAATATGTAACCAATTATCATTCCGATAAAGAATGGCGCACCTCGGCACAGAGTGTTCATATAATAATTATTCATATAATAGAGCTGTTCATCTAACCGCCTGAAACAAAAAAAGAAAGATAAAGAAAAAATATAAATTATAGGAAAAGTAAAGAATATATAAACAAAATACATATTTTTATCTTTTTTTCACCTTCACGCTGTACGCATACAGCAGGGTAGGCAAAGGGAATTTAGTGTTAGTCCGTTCCCCACTTTCGTTAAGTGGCGGAATCCAAAGCCGCGCTTTTGCATTGGTACCATGGGGGTAGGAAGAGCAGAAGCCGGGTGGTTTGTACCCACTCCCTAATATTCTGATGGATTCTAATTTATGAGTTGTAGGCTGTTCACCTTGATAAATACTGATTATTTATATACTGTACTCGATCAGAGCGTGAACGATTTTTGAGCAGTAGCGAGTATGTTAGCTACTAAATTACTAGCTACCTGACTATAATTCTAGCACAATGCGAACCAGGCTTAAGAGTTGCTTTTGAAATATCTATAGAAGTACAATCAGAAACGTTTTAATTGAGCTAATCATATTCAACAAACACGCCAGAAACAAGGACTTAATGCTAAAATCCTTTAAAATACTTACAAAAGAGACATGTTGCTAGCTGGCATAGCCTTAATAAAGTTAAAGATAGTTGAACCAGTAAGTATGGCTAATAAAGCTGCTATCATCGCAGTCCAAGCCCATTTTCTGCTTTTTCCAAGTACAAAGAAGAGTATAAGAGGAGATATGATGTGCAGTTGGATGTCAATCGCGATGTACCAAGTGTGTGGGATACACTGTAAATGAAATTTTGTATTCATTAATAAAAATATATTATTATGTTTATAAATAGAATAGTTAAATAGAAAATTAGATAGATAGATAAATTAGATTATACAGTTAGGTAATTTGGTTATGTACTGTTATAATTCGTATAAGCAATAATTTTATTGATTTAGATGGTATTCATTTAAATTGACCTGATGGAGAGGAAGTCGATAACAGTCAGACCTTCGTTTCGCTATAAAATTGAAATTTCCTGTATACATACACCCAAGCCTGGTAAGTACTATTTAAAGATATGGAGTATGGGTGGTGGTTACTTCGACGGTTATTGGGTAAAATTGCAAATAATATTACCTAACTTTCATTTAATTATTAAAGCTCATTTTTTAAATCTTGGGAATAATACAAGAAATGATCTTATCCATTGCCAAACACTTAGCATGGTTTAACCCCATTGGCGTAGCTAGGGTATTTGCTGCCCGGTGCGGCTTAGGGGACTTGATGCCCTTTAAAATGGTCTAAGGCCTAAAAAAAAAACAAAGTGATCGTCGACTTTGATGCCCCTTTCCTTTTGATGAGGTCTAAAAAAAAAACAAAGTGATCGTCGACTTTGATGCCCCTTTCCTTTTGATGAAGTCTAAAAAAAAACAAAGTGATCGTCGACTTTGATGTCCCTTTCCTTTTGATGCCCGGTGCGGCTTAGGGGACTTGTTGCCCTTTAAAATGGTCTAAAGTCTAAAAACAAAGTGATCGTCGACTTTGATGCCCGGTGCGACCGCACCGCTCGCACCCCCCTAGCTACGCCACTGTTTAACCCCCTTAATAAATCTTGGTGCTAATAAATTATAAGAGCCTTCGAATACAATATAGCAAAGTTACAACAAAGACTATTTATTAATTTATTGATTAATTATTTGTTAATACTTATGTGTATAGCTTATTAGGTTATAGTATTATTTTTCTACCATTTAAGAACACAATTAAAGTATACTCGTATATATAAAAATATATATATGTTCAAAATAGCAGATAACGCCCAATACTTACAATTTCTTCGGGGTTAACATAATTCTGTACATGTAAAAGCGTAGTCCACCAGTTTGATCTGCATCGTTGTACGTTTCTTGCCATTTTTTCCCAATAAGGACCATCTGCAACTCTGTGGAAGGCTGAAGCTTCTAGAAGTACCAATGCCGCCAATAGAGGGAACATACGAAGTAGACGATTAAGGTAAAACACGTGAAGACGTTTTAGGAGGCCCACTGTAAGTAAATAAATAAAAATATTAGATGCTTATTTCATTTTATCTACATGACAATAGAATTTTAGTTGGTGAAGTCTTAGGAATATTGTTTATTAGTTTAAATTTGTGTTGAACATAGTGTTACATCAAAATTTACAATGTATATTTGAGTTGTGGTAGGTTACAAAAGGGGTATGGTACCAATTTTAGTTCAGGTAGTGCAGACCAATTTTCACTAGTAAAAGAGTAGTCCACCAGTAATTACTTAGGTATTCTTTATATTCGTGAAACATGCGTGATATGAGAAGATAAATATTATCATAACGTTTTATTAATTATTATCTTGGTTAGACATAGATAAATAAATAGCATTATGGCATTAAGGATATTCATTACGAAAGCTACATTCCTGAAGAGTTGGTGGCGACTATCTTCCTTAAAGTTTTATGATAAATAATTTTTAACAAAAAGAAAAACCGACTTCTAACAACGAACTAAAAAGTAAAAAATAATTATATAAAGATTTTATAATTTTGAAGTCGGTGTCAAATCTAATTACTAAGCCTGTTTGTTTTACTTTGCACCGACTTCAAAATTATAAAATCTTTATATAATTATTTTTCACTTTTTAGTTCGTTGTTAGAAGTCGGTTTTTCTTTTTGTTAAAAATTAATTTATTTTACGATTTTTAGTGATGGGTAGATCTTAAAATGATGCTTCTTGAACGAGTGGTGATGGTGGTGGTAGTGGTTTTCAACGAGTGGTTGTGATTGTTCTATGTAAAACTTCATTTAATTAGGTATTATTTTTGTGCAAAGTTACATTTTGGTATATTAACAAGAACATATATAAAAAGTATTCGGGTGAATTGGGAATCTCCCTTCTTTGAAGTTGGTTGAAAATGAGAACA
>JAEBDU010012567.1:0-32327 GCA_016802625.1 Heliconius numata | reverse complement strand
TTAACACTTCCCTCTGCCTAGTGAGGCAGGTAAATGTGTAAGTAATCTAGACACGCGCCAGCGAATCCAGCAAAATTACAATGCTGGAGTCGCGCAATGTGTATTATACACGAAACGTTTCAAGCTACTTTGAGCCCTTCATAACTGGCAACAATTAAACTGTGTGTATGAAATTTTGCACTTTTGTTAAAACCTTTGCTTGTGATGTGCATAATCTAGAAACTTCTAGATAATCTAGGTGATTTAGAAACTTGATGTTTAGAACCAAGGTAGATTATTGCAAATATGCAAATTTTTACTTTATAGTATACTTTTGTAACAAAGTTAGAGCGCATTATACTTCTTGGCATTTAATTTATATTAAAAGTTTTAAATTTATGCATACCAATGCATATAATTTAGAGAATAATTATATATAAAATTTACAAGAAATGACCATGAGAATATTAGGATTTTTAGGTAAAACTAGTATGTGTTTCTGTTCTCCGAATTAAAATGGCGATACAGTTAGTTCTATCTAACTAGTAGTAATGCTTTTGAATCAATATGATGAACTCAAATCAATTTTTGTTTTAAATTTACTAATGTCAGACTTAATCGATTTAAATGCAGCTTTTACTATTGTATCTTTTATTTTAAATCATGAAGAAAAAAAATATCAATTTAAAGTAGTTTGTCCAATAAAATTGCTATAAGATAATTGTTTTTATTGAATCCAGCTAGAGCTCGTTATTGGAAGCCCTAGTTTGACTGAAATTGAAGGCTGTGGGTTCCTTTAGGAGAGAACCTCGAAGAGAGATTACAAAATAAAGCATTTAGATCCATTATTGGGTTATAATTCATAACATGATCTATTTCTTTTTGGTTTATTGGTTTTGATTATAAAATAACGTTTCGAAACTTATTCTTAAAATACATACATAGGTGAAAAGATACCTAATTGTACCTCCTTTTAGTATCTTCATAATTACAATAAAAAATTAAATAAATTAACAAATTAATGATATGTCTCGTTGGCATTATTGCATACTATACATATATATACCATTAAATCAAGAGGAATATAATAATAAATACGAGTACTTGCTTTTCATTCTCGCCTACTTATATTGTCTAGCGACATTTATTGGATTCTACGTCGTTTATTACTTTTAAGCGTTTGTAATAAAATTAAAGTGAACAATACTTAGGCAGAAATAAGAAATGCATGCAATCCGAGCATGTGTAGATGTGGGAGTATACAAGCGGAGAGTTGAATTACATAATAAGTAGGTTCTATATATATTTAAATAAGTAAGCTTATTTATGTGTAATAAAAATATTTATTTCCTTTTTATATTCTGTACAAAAAGATCACGTATAATTGTTGTGTAAATATTGTTTATGTGTGAATAAATTATGTCGCCGCAATTAGGCCGTTGTGACTAGCGGGACGTTCATTAAATTCTTCGTTCCAATTATTCTTGGAATATTCTTTGCTCGTACCAAGGGAAAAGCGCGGCGTTAAGTCCCGCTAGCACACGTAATGCCTCGAAAATTGGGGTGGGAAGCGGAGTTTCTCGACACTGGTTTTCCTCTGCTTACCCTGCTATGTGTGGGATAAAACGTGAGCTGAAAATAAAATTAAGTAGGCAGCTTTTTTACGAAAATTACTTTTAAAATAATACTTTATGTATTCTTAATTAAATTAAATGATTTTTTCAAACAATGCCAAATGTAATGACTAAGTCAATCTCTCCTCAAATTTTATTTCAATTAATAAATATAATTACTAAATAATGGTATATTCTGGCTTGAAGACTACAACGTGGCTGCCCTAATCATAACAATTTCGGCGAATACTTTCAGGTACATTTATTTTTGTGGGGAACTTTTATAGCTCGTGCGACTTTCCCCCTGCTCCCCCAACGTTTGCAAATTACGTTCAATATTTTAAATTACTAATTTCAAAGATTGAACATAATTTTCAAATTATTCTTGTAAGGGAATTGTTTAATAAAGTTACATAAAAAGTTAATTGCATAATTGTGATTGTATTTTGTATCAAAAAATTCTTCTCGCCCGTGCCGTTGATACTTGAAGTTAATATGGATTCTGGTGAAGCAGATTATAAGGCTGTTGTCCCTTTACATATATACATATAACAAGATTTATTCGTAATGTTAATATTTTCCTTAAGCATTACACATTTATTGTATTACATGTTTTTTTTAATATTATATGTAAAAAACAATCGGAATATTAAAATAGTTTTTATTTTCTCGCTCTGGTAACGAGGCAAAAGCGCGGTGTTGAGTCACCACTCAACACGCAATGCCTCCTGAATTCGGCGGAATGTGGGGAATACATTGTCTTAACACTAGGTTCCCAGGTTTCCTCGGCCTACCTTGCTATGTGCAGGATACAGTGAATCTAAAAAAATATATTAGTTGGTGTCCAAATTCTACACCACCTTTTTACACATACTTAACTAAATTGATTGTACTCGTATATCTATAAATAGTTCTATGAATTCCGGAATATTTGAGTTGTTTGCGTGACCGCGCACATATCAGTGTCCTCGAGGTTATAAAAAGATTTAGGTTATAAAGCCAATTTCTTTCAAGGCGCCTAAGGTTGGGGCATTCGCAGCCTACGATAAGTTTTAGAGTCTACGCACAATATAGATAGTTATTCTATTTTAGTTAATTATTTTACTTTATGTAATTTTTGTCATCATAATAAGATGAGAAGTAAACAAATTAAACTGTGAATTATAATTTAAGATCCCGATCTACGGGGTTAACAAGAATGGACCCCATTCAACGCAAATTGATTACTTGTTGACCAGACGGTGTCATCTAATGGACATAGGATCTTAAGTCAGGTCAAGTCAGCTAGTTTTGTATATATAAAAAATAAATTCAAATCAGCTTCACGCTGTATCCCGCACACAGCAGGGTAGGCGGAGAATCTAATGTTAAGACACTCGGTTACCCATTTTCCACCGAATTCTGGAGGTATTGCGTGGTGAGTGGCGCGGCGTTCTCGGCGTGTTGAGTTCGCCACGACTAACCTCAAAAAAAGAAAAAATAATTTACACATTTCATACCTAATCTATATTCGGATATGTGCATATGCACGGAAATAAATCTGAAAAGCATTAGTTCAAAAGTCGTTCACATTCGTAGAGTCGTATTTCACTGCAGCCTAACATGGCGTGTGATTGATATACAGCTGTGTGCTAACTGCTAACTAATTAATGCTTTTGGGCACTTCTCTATTTATCTTCTCTAAATGATGTTCAATAGGACACCTATTGACTACCGATTGACGACTACAGTCATTTACTTATATATAAAAAAAAACAAAACACGTAATATAGTCTTAATAAAGGCATTTTAATAACAATATGAAAGAAATATTCTTGTCATAATGTTTGCAACTTTTGTGGTCGATTTTACGTTAATTTTGTATTTTCATTAACTAATTATTCCATAATAAATAAAATGATGATTTTTTTATATAGAGCAAATATTTCCGTAATTAAATATTACCGACATCCAAATATTCGATCACGGACGGTCCTTTCCATACCAAGCAAAAACACGTTGAAAAGACTTACTTAGTACAATACTATAAATTAGTATTAACATAAATTAATAATGCGATAAAATACAAACAACCAAACAGACATTTTGGGTATATACATTTTTTGTTTTTTTTTATTCATGTATTAATTCTTATTTCCGGAAAACAATAACTTTATTAGGTGCTCTATATTGTAGCAGTAGCTTTGACATTGACCTTAGTTAGGAATACTCTGAGGTCCGGCGCGTAGAGCACAGAGGTAGCCTCATAGCCTCACAGCCTCACAGCCTGTACTGCTGTAGAGTGTAGGTGTAGGTCTTCAGTCGCGCTTTGACACCGAGTGGATGTGCCGTCTGGTCGCTCTTCGCCGTCATCCTACTCCTCGTATCGCGCGGAAAAACATGAAACTAGATATATATTTAAATGAAGTGTATCTTACTGTTATTAAGACTTTTTCGTTTTTAAAAAATATACGTGTGTTTATTGTAATTAGCATACATTAAACAAGAAAACAAATGGTTACTTTATTTTGCTAAAATTCAAGGTAAGTTATAAAAATATAACAAAAAAGCATTATGTTAAAATGTTATATTATACTACCCACTGATATGTTTAACTTAGATTTAATCAATTATTAAATTATTAACATTATTGTAAAGTATATATTAAAAAATTAAAGCAATATATTATAAAATTTATTACAAACTTATATAATTGATATCGCAAAATTGAACAGTCCGTTTGATTGACTGCGTTAATCTCATGAACTTCTAGCTCGAATTGAAACGTAATTTTTGTACTGGGTAGTCCATTCATAGAGGAAAGTAGTAGTCGCGACGCTTCGTTAATAAATATTTAAGTAATGGAAGCAGTTAACGCTTGTATCATATGTATATCAAATCAAAAACCTGTTTCCTTTTGTAAAATAAGGAAATCTTTCGAAAAATAAAGAAAGTGGAAAATGGTTGGACATTTGGTTTTGAAATTTTATTAATTACTTAACAATCGCAAAACTGGTGGTGTAATTATTGGTAACCTCATTAATTAAAAGGCAATCTCTTGTATTGCGAAAATATTAACCATAACTGGAAATTCACTTTAATAGGCATAAGGTGCATTTGTGTGAAGGAATAATCACTAATTAAAAAATATAATTAAATATCTGTTGAAAAATTCAAACATAAAGATTATATAATATTTTTATTTCCTCTTATAATTTTCACTCTCGTCTAATTTGTCGTTTGTATTATGAATGATTTTTTGTATTAATCGTTATGTTATTGTCGTTAGTATTATTATCAAGAACAAGCACACTTTGAGAGTTGTGAACACGCTTATTTTTTTAATTTATTTTTTAATCAGTTTCACGCTGTATCCCGCACACAGCAGGGTAGGCAGAGGGAACCTAGTCTTAAGACACTCCGTTCCCCACTTTCTGCTGAATTCCGGACGCATTGTGTGTTGAGGGGCAGAACTCTACGCCGCGCTTTTGCCTCAACACCAGAGGGAAGAAATGGAAATATAAACGTAAATAAATATTTCACTTCCTCGAGTGGGAATCGAACCCACAACCGTTGCATTACTTCTTGGTCACATGTAATAAATTGCATTCTCTCTTGCCAGACGATAACTCTTAGCAATTATCTTTGGATAGCGGAAATTTTTAAAAATCTCCCTATAGAGATGCTAAGAATATAAATAAGTTGTAACAAGCGTATAAGAATTTCGACGTAGCTTCATCAGACCGTATGGCTTAGTGGTCAGAGCGCCTCGACGGTTTCCAGGAGGCGCGGGTTCGAGTCCCGCTACTTTTTATACGTTTTGTAAACATATATATTCCAGGTACGATCGGCCACGACAATTAAGTTTTTCAATTCGATTCAGTAGATTCCGAATATTAGAGATTGACTTTTATAGAAAATATTTTCGACATATTGTTTATTCTTATTTTAGTAAGTACAATACAAGTAATACGCGAAATTGACTAAAGAATAACTGAATCGTCATTCCATTAAAATAAAAATAATAAATTTATAACTGTAATATGTTTGAGACAATACTCTATTACGTTGAAATATAAAAAGTATAATTTATAAATAATAAATAAGAAAACAATGCGCTACTGTATTATCGACACCACTTGAAAGAAAATACTAGATCTACATAAATAACTAGTCTTCTAAATAACTTTTTAATACTTTAGGAGGCAGAGGGAACTAGGGAACCTAGTGTTAAGACACTCCGTTCCCATTAAACCAATTCTGTTACCCATTTTCCGCCGAATTTTGAAGGCATTGCGTGTTAAGTGGCGGAACTCAACGCCGCGCGCTGTCCAGAGCAAATAAATTTAAACATTAAATATTCCTATAAACACCTACCTAATAAATAAGATGTGAAAGTCGATAACGTTTACTTTTTAGAGACTATGTCGCGGTTTTATAAAATTTTTATTTATAGTTATTGTATCTACATACTTAACTTATTTTTAGAAATTGATCAATCGTCTTCAATAATTATATTGAAAAAAAAAATACTTCGGTCGCATGTTTCAGGCTGTGCTCTGAGCTCCTCTAAAAAGCGATGGGCTCGGCACCCGCACCGTGAACCCATGGAATGCTAAGTAGTCTCTTGTAATTTAATATCTGAATTTATACGCGTAAGTTCTTAACTAAGAAATATTTTTTAATAGGTGAAGTTTGTCATAAAACAGCGAATATTTTTTTCTAATAATTAAATTAAAGATAGAGAATATGATATAATAGGGATTAGAATTAGAGATAATGTCTGTCCCATATTAATTATTTATAATAAACAAATAAAATATTCTTTTTCATAAAAAATGTGACAACAAACCATGTAATTGTAATATATCGTAAATCAAATAATTTTCAGAATGCAGCAACTATTTATTAACAATAATACTTTTTTATGATAACATTTATAGGTCGCCGCCATTAATGGCGTCTATCGTATTGTGACAATAATGGTGCTCGTAAATAACTTGCCATAAATCTCTACATGTCGCTATTGTTGCAACCCCCCTTAATATAATAGTAAACTTGCATGACAGCCGTTTTAATACGCAACTATATTTAAGAAATAATTATTCAATCATTATTAATAATTCATAAGTCAACGCGACGGTTGTGGGTTCGATCCCCACTCGAGGAGGTGAAATATTTATTTACGTTTATATTTCCATTTCTTGGCTCTGGTGTCGAGGCAAAGCGCGGCATTGATAATGCATCATTTTTTTGTCATTAAAATCTATATAATAAAATGAAATAACTTTGATATATATATGTATTTTTAATTCTTTTTCCCGTTTAATACGCTTTCCCGCTTAAAACATGATAATAATCACTTAATATCTCCTACCTACGGTAAAATTAAAATACAATAAAAACGATGTATCTGAGTCAGTTTAGCTAATTTAATTTTTCAATAATAAACCAGATTAGGCTTTCAAAACTTCATAGTTGAGTTTAATTCCTTGACGTCTTACTGGGGTAATAGGCTTATGGAAATTAGGGTTTTATGGAAGTATATTTATTAGGCCTAGTTAGTCTTTAATCTACACATGAGTGGTTAAAATATTTGCCTCCTAAGTAGATTAAAATTAAATTTATATGTATGCAGAGAATATGTGTGTGATAACTCACACAAATTTACGTTATTGCCAAAAGTCCACATACTATATTTTTTTAAAATATATATATTTTATTAACATTTAGATTTGTTAATAATTTTTTACATATTCTATGACTAATTTGTTTCAATATACGTTTTTTTTCAATTAGATTAAAAAAAATCATGCATTTAATAGGTGATCGCGCGCGGTAAACGCGGTTTTCCTGCGTCAATTTCGACCCTGCGGGTCGAAGTAAGTAGCCTATAAGTGAACGAAGCCTATAAGTGAAGTAGCCTACAGGTCGAAGAAAGTAGCCTATAAGTGACAGTCCCATCAAAAGCGGTTCAATAGTTCCGGAGATTTGCCCTGAAATAGAAAGACAAACAGACAATAATGTAGTAAATGTATGGATAAAACTTGTTTACTCATTAATATTTCAATGTTACAAAAATAACTAGCCCAATTAACCTTCCTAATCGTTATGTAACTTACCCTAGAGAATAAATTAACGAGTTTGTTTACAATTTTAACGGCAGTTTAAAATGTTATATTATTGTTAAATTTAGTAATTATTTTGGTAAACTATATTTCTGTAGCTTGGATGGCTTCCTATCAGACATTGCCGTTACTTCCGGATGCTTACCCTCCTCTATTAAATCCTTTTTAATTCTTTATCTCCTGTTTATTTAAAAGTTCATTTCTGCTTACTTGGTTCCGATTCTATCCTACGCCTTGAACTTAGGTCCAGGAGCGATAATGGTGAAATACAACATTCTAAATCTCTTAATATTTTCAAAAACCGTCTAAAAGTTTAATAAATTTTAATTATTACAATTAACATAAATTATTCTATTATGATTAAAAATAATAGATGCATACCTATAATAATAATTCAAAAATTATAAACAAGCATTCATTCATTCATGAATAAAAATAATAATTATAATTTAAATAGACATTGATTAGTATAAATGGAAAATTAAATTAACTTATTTTAAATTACAAGTTACTACAATAATATCACGAATTTTTTTGTTGGCTGTTTACTTCATGCTTAAATTTTTGCATATAATTATTCAAAATATAATTTAGCATTAGTTCACTAAAGCTAATGCTTCAGACTTGAGAAAAACCGGCGCAAGAAACTCAGGGGGAACTTTTTTAAATCATATAAAGTAATGTAACTCATATTAGGCACATACCAAATAATTATTGAGAAACTAAACAACACATTGAAATTCTATGATACATAAAAATATATACACACACATAATAATATATTTCATTTGTTACAGATAGCCTGATGCCTCATAAAGATGAAGTTGGACGATGAAGAAATATATTTTTTCAATGGGACTAATCAATCAACACAGTCATCCGGTTTCTCAGAGCCAGATTCCCTCAACGTCATAGTACCGTTGAGTGTGGTATATGCTGTCATCTTCATAGCCGGTGTTTTAGGAAATATAAGCACGTGCGTTGTTATTGCCCGGAATAGATCCATGCATACAGCTACTAATTTCTACCTCTTCAGCTTAGCGATATCCGACCTTCTTCTTTTGATATGTGGATTACCGCTGGAACTTCACAGACTGTGGAATCCGTTCTCATATCCCCTGGGCGAGGCACTGTGTATCATCGTGGGGCTAGTGTCGGAGACTTCAGCTAACGCCACAGTGCTGACAATAACCGCATTTACCGTAGAGAGATACATAGCGATATGTCGTCCGTTCATGTCGCATACGATGTCCAAGCTGTCCAGGGCCGTGCGTTATATTATAGCAATATGGGTGTGCGCGTTGTGCGCGGCTGTACCTCAAGCGATGCAGTTCGGTATCGTGGAATACAGTGAGAAGGGTCAAACAATTAGTGCGTGCACTGTGAAAGGACACGGCGTGCATCAAGTGTTTGTGATTTCAAGTTTTGTGTTTTTTGTTGTTCCGATGTCGCTGATCACGATCCTGTATGTGCTGATTGGTGTGAAGCTGAACACGTCTCATATTCTGCATCCAGTGAAAAAGGCGTCCGTGGAGAGTGGAGATCGGCCCAACGGAACTACTCGGTATCGGAACGGTGCCTCGCAACGACGGGTTATTAGAATGTTAGGTGAATTGAGTTATGAATCTTTTTTAGAAATTAAAAAGTGTATAATAACAATTTTTGTCGCTCCAATTCACACTCGATGAAATGCTTATATTAAAAACATTTTCATTTTTCTGATCTGATAAGACAATTTTCCACGTTGGATATTAACACTCAGAATCGAGTACGGACGGAAAGCGAAAATATGGTTGCAAAATGCTAAATCCTCTATGTCTAATCCGTTATGCAAGAATGACATTTAATCAGTTAACCCTTCATCGTTTTATCTTATATTTTACATAATATTCGAGTATAAAGAATTTAAAGACCATATTCATATTCTTCAAAAATATAAGCTAAGTATAATAATTTAATATAGTACAGTAAATTATAGTTATATAGTACAGTAAATTATAGTTTCAAGGATAATGAAAATGTTGTTTTTGTTTTTCACTTATTTATACTACTCATATTATTTATAGTAAAGTAGGTAATGTTTTTTATATTGGTTTTATTGTAATTGTATTTTTTAAGAAAACAACTTGAATAAGTTCTTGCTTTTTTCCACAAAATAATTCCATTTAAAACACAAGACATAAGTACAATTCCCTCAATGACTGCTCTAGGTAGAGACTGCTGTCTTGCATCATACAGGTATTAAATGCCAGCCAAGTCAAGTTTATACTGGCTTGGATGGCTTTTAAGCCATGCATAAAAAATGGTGTAGCAAAGAAGAAGGTAGAATTAAAGCGATTTCACGTAGTTACTTTTCGACTGTTTTTGCAACATGTGCTCGAGCGTTGTAATGTAACTAAATCACTGCATATACTCGTATATCATGTTTATGCTCGTGTAGACGTCGTTTTTGTTTTATAACTCTACTTAAATGCCTCAATTGAAGGTATCTGCGAGGTGCCGTAATTTGCCGAGTATCTCATAATAAATTATTCCCTGCCAATCCCATGAGATGCAGAGTCATGAATATTTGGTTTTGCTGAGTGTATTAGTGTATGACCATGCTTACCCAACATTTTTTTAATCCTTTTTAATATTGTAGTAAGTCGAATATAGAATATTCTTGTAATGTTTTACAAGCCTCCTAAGTCATTATTTTTTAAGCGTCAAGGCAGACAAATCAGATCAAAAAGCAGGTAGGCAAAACCAGACAAATCATAAAATTGAAGATCATCTAAAGTACTTCCATATCGATGTGGTAATATTCGAAATTTCAAGCAGAGAGTACTACTCCTGTCGTTTTTTAAGAAACAGTGAGAACTTATTTAAGAACCAATATAATAATGTACTTATAGTCATTAATTTGATAAAAAAAGTTGTTAATTTGATCGCAGTGGCGGTGGCGTTATCGTTTTTTCTATGCTGGGCGCCATTCCACGTGCAAAGACTGATAGCTATTTATGGAAAGAATTTGGAGCATCCCACCGATACGTTTTACAAGGTATAGTGATTAATGGTATACTTATGACAGAACTAACGATAGTGAAATGTACATATTTATAAACTAACGTAATAGTTACAATTTATAATGTTAGTATCACCTTAAAGTTTAAATAGATATAAAGTAAATTGTTTTTAGGGTTCTATTTCTATATCTCAAAAGGTACAACCGGAACCCCTATAGGTCCTCGAGATTGTGTCGAGGTATCAAGTTGAAATTAATAGCTATCAAATATTTAGCTGTGTGTGTAAATGTCCATTGGTTCTCCAGAATGGGTCCTAGATTTCTCCTGTTCTATGTTGATAGTTAATTCATGAGATGAGGATACCCATTTTTGTATCAGTGCAGCTTTTTTAAATTATTCTTTATCTAGAGATTATAAGCTTCAAAGTGAATTGCTTTCAGTTTTCCAGAATCATTAATTGTATTTTTACCTATATTAAATCGTATAAATAGATGATATCTATATTACTTTCTAAATATTAATTGAGTTTTGGTTCAAAACAAATAAACCACATTACTCGATTCCATAAGTTTGTGCACATAAATATAGTTTAGAAGTCGGTTATAATTTTTTTATGTTTAATTACTTTCTTGTTAACAGGTGTACATAGTGCTGACTTATTTATCGGGGGTCCTTTATTTTCTTTCAACTGCGATCAATCCGTTCCTTTACAACATCATGTCGAATAAATTCAGGAACGCTTTCAAGGTAAGCTGTTAAATTATGCGTAATCTTGCACCTTTCAAATGTAAATTATGCAAATCTAAATTATATGCAAAAATTTTAGGACTTATACTTATTTAAATTGTTATTTTATATATTGAGTTATTTGAGTTATTTTAATATATAATAGCAGTTGTTTTATATTATGAAACTAGGAACCCACCCAAAGGCCAAACGTGGTGTAGGGGCAGAAACGTGCGACTCTAAACGCGACAGGTTGTGGGTTTGATTTCCACTTTCTGGTCGCTAATCGAAATCAATTTATTCATTGCCAGTAAACAGCGTTAACGGGGCTGTTAGAGGAACTTTGCTTAAAAATATACAGTAGTACTGAGAAAACACAAGTAATTATATTATATTATTATATTTAAGATGAAAAAAATAACAATATGTTAGCGGTATCTTGATATAAAATTTAATTATGTTAACTAATAGACAGATGCCACCTCTACAGTTTACCACCACGTGTGACCGACTACTGCAACAGACTACTGCAAAATGTTCGATATGGACCGTTTATTTTGAAAGTGGTGTAAGTCCATTTTTGAGAAAAATGAGCTATCACATAATTCATGCTTAATTTAATGTAATTTTTTTATATATAACTAGTAGTAGTTTTGAACAACTTAAAATCGGCCGGTAAATGAAATTGCATAATCATCGACATACTAACCTTTAATTTTCTCGAAACAAAAGAAAATGGACTTACACCACTCTCAAAATAAACGGTCCATATGTCGGATTTTCAAAATTGTATAATACAAAATTAATAAATTCGTTCAAAGTCTTTATTCAAATATGTAAAATTCTCCTATTAAATATCTTATTAGAAATTATATGATTAATCTGTTTAGATGACGCTGTCAACGTGGTGTAGCAGAGGCGGTCCACGACTAGCGAGGACATATAGTGCACTGCTAGCTTCGCAACGACTACGAGCAACAAGCAGAGTAGATCACAGAGAGAGGCAAACAGGCCACCCGCGTCTCCTGTGCCGGTTGTCCACCGCGTCCTCTAAACTAGGAGACGCTCCACCGCGGGCGCAGGTGAGGTCAGACAAAGCCTATTCTCTCTCTGTAAGCTTGGGTTATGCATTGGAGTAACTTGCTAAAATGGATGCTGAAATTAATAGTTGCTTAAAAATATGTTTCTTTTAATTGGTGATAGCTAATTACCTTATTTTGAAAGAAATAACCAAATTACAACAACGCAACGAAAATAAAAAGTTGTAGAAAATTGAACAGACAAAAAAATTGGACTAAATAAACTTCAATTTTGATATTATGCTGTTGAATATATATCATGTTTTTTTGATGATTGAATTACCATAAATATGAGTTAAATGAATTCAGTAATAAATATATGAGGCCAGTAGTGGCGCAGGGGCATAAAGTGTGACTTTCGCGATAGGTTGTGGGTTCGATTCCGAATCGAGGAAATGAAATATTTTTTTTCTTCGCTCTGGTGTCAAGGCAAAACGCGGCGTTGAGTTTCCCCACTCAACACGCAATGCCATGCCATGCCAATGCAAATGGGGAACGGAGTGCCTTAACACTAGGTTTCCTCAGCCTTCCCTGTTGTATGCGGGATACAGCGTGAAGCTGATTTAATAGACATATTTTTTTTATTTTGCAGTCCTATCACCGACAAAACCTGTCCATCGTAAATGAGGCACCCGATGCAAATTTTCTTTGGAAGCAACGACTTGTGGAAGGATCAGATTCCATCACTTCGCCGCGGAGCATTTCGAATTCCAGTTTACATGAAGTAGATCAAGAACTGAGTGGTGAAGAACTAGCGACGTATTTGTATCAGGTTAATTGTAACATAGGTGGACATACCTGAGACACGCCTGTTTAGAGTGTCCGCAAGGGAAGCTCTAAACTAAATCGAGGAATAAACACAGAAATAAATACATTGTTATAAGAACAATGTTATATTTTGTTATATTTATTTGCGAACCGTTGTGAGTTTTTGTTATTTATTTTAATAAAACTTCCAAATATTGTCTCGACAGAAAGACGCTATTTACGGGTTCGATCCCCTTGGGGGGAAAGATTATTTTCATTCACGTTCCCGTGAGACAAAAGGTGGCGCTTAGTTTCACCACTCAATAAGCTTCTCTTCTAATCTCGATGCTTTGACACTTAGCTTTCTTTGCCTATTTGGAATATCTAAAAGATAAATAGTGTAGTTCCGCGTTATGTTTGTTTTTACATACTTCTTACGTATATAATAACATAAGCTAGTAGTTCCAACTAAAATGCGGTGTAATTTTGTATCTATATTTCAATGACAACTGGTGGTAAGTGAAAGTTATGATATAGGTATATTCATAAAATAAAACAAAACTGTATGTACTAATTAAGATTCACAGTAAATTTATTACTAAATCAATTTTATTATATCAAAGTAAAATAGTAATAATATTTATTTATAATAACATTGTTATATTTAATTCTGAACAATACGATTCAAAAGAAATTGGTACAACTGTCTCAGTCACATTCTCAGCAAGGAATAAAATAATTTCGAATGTTTTATATGGAAATCGTACAGCGTATAAATAATACCTAAGTATATAAAATTTACACTACTTTCACTTTGAATGTAATATGTATATGGTGCTTTAATACAGTGTCTTCATTTATCTTTGTATTACATTTCCAATTCAGTTATGTTGTATAATGGGATTAACGAAAAAAGAAAAATATATTTTATGTTTAAAATTGTTCCAGTCAATATATTTATTTTATTTTTGGTAAAAAAAGATATTTTCGATAAGAGTACTTCTGTAATTCAGATAAATTTGGACAATAACATAAATAAGTAACGTACAAAAATAACGTTAATAATAAAATTGTGAAGAATGAAATCATTGGAGTGTTATTTTTGTTTTCTGTTATATTTATAATGGTTGAGCAATAAAATGTTTAAGAAAAAATATCAAATTTGATTTTTGTAAACCCATTTAGAAGGAATAATGGCGAGATATGATAAAGTTATGCCTGTCATAAAAAAGATAAATAATAATGTATGTACGTGTATTACCTACGTTACCTTATATACCTTACCTATTTTGGGTAGCTTTTCCACGTGTTATATTTTCTTGTAAATAAATCTAACTCTGGTATTCCATTTAGAGATTATTCCTCTATAAACATAATTATTAAGTTTTCATTCGATATCTGAAAAAACCCTGTATCTTGACATTCGACTAGTTTTTATAGTTTCAAATGCGTAAGTTCGGCAGAAAGTGATTAACGGAGTGTCTTAACACTTCCCTCTGCCTAGTGAGGCAGGTAAATGTGTAAGTAATCAAGACACGCGCCAGCGAATCCAGCAAAATTACAATGCTGGCGTCGCGCAATGTGTATTATACACGAAACGTTTCAAGCTACTTTGAGCCCTTCATAACTGGCAACAATTAAACTGTGTGTATGAAATTTTGCACTTTTGTTAAAACCTTTGCTTGTGATGTGCATAATCTAGAAACTTCTAGGTAATCTAGGTGATTTAGAAACTTGATGTTTAGAACCAAGGTAGATTATTGCAAATATGCAAATTTTTACTTTATAGTATACTTTTGTAACAAAGTTAGAGCGCATTATACTTCTTGGCATTTAATTTATATTAAGTTTTAAATTTATGCATACCAATGCATATAATTTAGAGAATAAATTTATATACAACTTACAAGAAATGACCATGAGAATTTTAGGATTTTTAGGTAAAACTAGTATATTATGTTTCTGTTCTCCGAATTAAAATGGCGATACAGTTAGTTCTATCTAACTAGTAGTAATGTTTTTGAATCAATATGATAGAACTCAAGTCAATTTTTGTTTTTTGTAAAAAAATATATCAATTTAAAGTATTTTGTTCGTTAATTGTTGTAAAATAATTGTTTTTATTGAATCCAGCTAGATATCGTTATTGGAAGTCCTAGTTTGACTGAACTTGATGGCTGTGGGTTCCTTCAGGATTTGAGCCTCAAGAGAGAAAATACAAAATAAAGCATTTAGATCCATTATTGGGTTATAAGTCATAACATGACCTATTTCTTTTTGGTTTATTGGTTTTGATTATAAAATAACGTTTCGAAACTTATTATAAAAATACATTCATAGGTGAAAAGATACCTAACTGTACCTACTTTTAGTATCTTCATAATTACACTTAAAAATTAAATAAATTTACAAATTAATGATATGTCTCGTTGGCATTATTGCATACTATACATATATATACCATTAAATCTAGAGGAATATAATAATAAATACGAGTACTTGCTTTTCATTCTCGCCTACTTATACTGTCTAGCGACATTTATTGGATTCCACGTCGTTTATTACTTTTAAGCGTTTGTAATAAAATTAAAGTGAACTAAACAATAATCGTCGAATTACATAATAAGTAGGTTCTATATATATTTAAATAAGTGAGCTTATTTATGAGCTAACGCTCTTAATTATTTATAATATAAATATTTATTTCCTTTTTATATTCTGTAAAAAAAGATCACGTATAACCAGTGTGTAATAATATTGTTGGTGTGTAAATAAATTGTGTCGCCGAAATTGGGCCGTCACATCGTGACTGTAACGGGACGTTCATTAATATCTTCATTCTAACAACAAAACAATTCATTCATTCATTCATTCTAACTAACACAGGCAATGCCAGTCTCGACACTAGTCTCCCTCTGTCGCTGAGCTAAAAAAATATTATTAGGCAGGTTTTTTACGGAAATTGAGAAGTTTTTGACTGTGCTCCTGTCCAACATTTTAATGTATTTTATTATGGTACCTGAAAAAAACAGCAATGTATAGTTTTCTTAAGATACTTTCAAAATAATACTTTATGTATTCTTAATTAAATTAAATGATTTTTTAAAACAGTGCCAAACGTAATGACTAAGTCAATCTCTCCTCAAATTTTATTTAAATTCATAAATATAATTACTAAATAATAATGGTATATTCTGGCTTGAAGACTACGACGTGGCTGCCCTAATCATAACAATTTCGGCGAATACTTTCAGGTACATTTATTTTTGTGGGGAACTTTTATAGCTTGTGCGACTTTCCCGTTACTCCCTCAACGTTTGCAAATTACGTTCAATATTTTAAATTACTAATTTCAAAGATTGAACATAATTTTCAAATTATTCTTGTAAGGGAATTGTTTAATAAAGTTACATAAAAAGTTAATTGCATAATTGTGATTGTATTTTGTATCAAAAAATACATGCTTCATTCTTCTCGCCCCTGCCGTTGATACTTGAAGTTAATTAGGATTTTGGTGAAGCAGATTATAAGGTTGTTGTCCCTTTACATATATAGGTACATATAATAAGATTTATTCGTAATGTTAATATTTTCCTTAAGTATTACACATTTATACAATCAGAATATTAAAATAGTTTTTTATTTCTCCGCATTTTTTATTTCTTTTAATTTCTCGCTCTGGTAAGGATTCAAAAGCGCGGTGTTGAGTACCACCACTCAACACGCAAAGCTTCCAGAATTCGGCGGAATGTGGGGAACACAGTGTCTTAACAGTAGGTTTCCAGGTTTCCTCGGCCTATGTGCAGGATACAGTGAATCTAAAAAAATGTTTTATTTGGTGTCCAAATTCTATACCACCTTTTTACACATACTTAACTAAATTGATTGTACTCGTATATCTATAAATAGTTCTATGAATTCCGGAATATTAGAGTTGTTTGCGTGACCGCGCACATATCAGTGTCCTCGAGGTTATAAAAAGATTTAGGTTATAAAGCCAATTTCTTTCATGGCGTCTAAGGTTGGGGCATTCGCAGCCTACGATAAGTTTTAGAGTCTACGCACAATATAGATAGTTATTCTATTTTAGTTAATTATTTTACTTTATATAATTTTTATCATCGTAACAAGATGAGAAGTAAACAAATTAAACTATGAATTATAATTTAAGATCCCGATCTACGGGGTTAATAAGAGTGGACCTCACTCAACGCAAATTGATTACTTGTTGACCAGACGGTGTCATCTAATGGACATAGGATCTTAAGTCAGGTCAAGTCAGATAGTTTTGTATATATAAAAATAAATTCAAATCAGCTTCACGCTGTATCCCGCACACAGCAGGGTAGGCGGAGAATCTAATGTTAAGACACTCGGTTACCCATTTTCCACCGAATTCTGGAGGTATTGCGTGTTAAGTGGTATGGCGTTCTTGGCGCGTTAAGTTCACCGCGACTAGCCTCAAAAAAAGAAAAAAAAAAACACATTTTATACCTAATCTATATTCGGATATGTGCATATGCACGGAAATAAATCTGAAAAGCATTAGTTCAAAAGTCGTTCACATTCGTAGAGTCGTATTTCACCGCAGCCTAACATGGCGTGTGATTGATATACAGCTGTGTGCTAACTGCTAACTAATTAATGCTTTTGGGTACTTCTCTATTTATCTTCTCTAAATGATGGTCAATAGAGTACCTATTGACCACCGACTGTAGGCATTTACTTACATATAAAAAAAAAACAAAACACTCAAGAAAGGCATTTTAATAACGACATATTATAAGATATATTTTTGTCATAATGCTTGCAACTGTTGTCATCGCTTATACGTTAATTTTGCATGTTCATTAACCAATCTATATATATAAAATCGAAAGGTCACTCACTCATCACGAAATCTCAGATACTACAAGTGCTAGGAATCTCAAATTTTGCATAGGAGTTACTTATAGGTCGTAGGTGCTCGCTAAGATGGGAATTTGCAATATTCGACTTCTAAGGGGTTGTTTTTGGGGTCGAAAGTTTGTATGAAACATCGTTACTACAAATGCTAGGAGTTTCAAATTTTGCATAGACGTCACTAGGACGTAACATAGTTCACGCGGGTGTAACCGCGAGCGGGCCGCTAGTTATTCCATATAAATAAAATGAATTTGAATGAATATTTCCGTAATTAAATACTACCGACATCCAAATATTCGATCACAGACGGTCCCTTCCAGACGAAGCAAAAAAACGTTCAAAATAGGTATAGTACAATACTATAAATTAATATTTACATAAATTAATCATAATGGGATAAAATACAAACAACCAAACAGACACATTGAGTATATACATTTTTTTTATTTTTTTTTATTTATGTATTAATTCTTATTTCCGGAAAACCATAACTTTATTAGGAGCTCTATATTGTAGCAGTAGCTTTGACATTGACTTTAGTTAGGGGTACTCTGAGGTCCGGCGCGTAGAGCACAGAGGTAGCCTCATAGCCTCATAGCCTCATGCCTCACAGCCTGTACTGCTGTAGAGTGTAGGTCTTCAGTCGCGCTTTGACTCCGAGTGGATGTGCCGTCTGGTCGCTCCTCGCCGCCATCCTCCTCCTCGTATCGCGCGGAAAAACATGACATTACATATATATTTAAATGAAGTGTATCTTACTGTTATTAAGACATTTTCGTTTTTTAAAATATACGTGTGTTTATTGTAATTAATTGTAATTAAACAAGAAAAAAATGGTTACTTTATTTTGCTAAAATTCAAGGTAAGTTATAAAAGTATAACAAAAAAGCATTATGTTAAAATGTTATATTATAATTCCCACTGATATGTATATATGATATGTATGTATTGTAAAGTATATATTAAAAGCAATATATTATAAAATTTATTACAAACTTATATAATTGATATCGCAAAGTTGAACAGTCCGTTTGATTGACTGCGTTAATCTCAAGAACTTCTAGCTCGAATTGAAACGTAATTTGATTTTTTTTGAATTTGTAATTTGATTGAAAAGTAGTAGTCGACGCTTCGTTAATAAATATTTAAGTAATGGAAGCAGTTAACGCTTATATCATATGTATATCAAATCAAAAACCTGTTTCCTTTTGTAAAATAAGGAAATCTTTCGAAAAATAAAGAAAGTGGAAAATGGTTGGACATTTGGTGTTGAAATTTTATTAATTACTTAACAATCGCAAAACTGGTGGTGTAATTATTGGTAACCTCATTAATTAAAAGGTATGCACTTGTATTGCGAAAATATTCACCAAAACTGGAAATTCACTTAAGTAGGCATTTATAGAGGCATAAGGTGCATTTGTGTGAAGGAATAATCACTAATTAAAAAAATATAATTAAATATCTGTTGAAAAATTCAAACAAAGAAATATATAATATTTTTATTTCCTCTTATAATGTTCACTCTCGTCTAATTTGTCGTTTGTGTTGAATCGTTATGTTATTGTCGTTAGTATAATCATCAAGAACACGACTATTTTTGAGAGTTGTGAATACGCTTATTTTTTTACTTTATTTCTGTATCAGCTTCACGCTGTATCCTGCCCACAGCAGGGTAGGCAGAGGTAACCTGTTAAGACACTCCGTCCCCCACTTTCTTCCGGAGGCATTACGTATTGAGGGGCAGAACTCAACGCCGCGCTTTTGCCTCAACACCAGAGCGATGAAATGGAAATATTTATAAACGTAAATAAATATTTCACTTCCTCTAGTGGGAATCGAACCCACAACCGTTGCGTGAACTTGGTCACATGTAATAAATTGCATTCTCTCTTGCCAGACGATAACTCTTAGCAATTATCTTTGGGTAGCGGATTTTTTTTTAAATCTCCCTACAGAGATGCTAACAACATAAATAAGTTGTAACAAGTGTATAAGAATTTCGACGTAGCTTCATGAGACCGTATGGTTTGGTGGTCAGAGTGCCTCGACGGTTTCCAGGGGGCGCGGGTTCGAGTCCCGCTTCGTTCAAATTTTTATATGTTTTCTAAGCATATATGTTACTCAGGGGTAATCGGCTCTACGACAATTAAGTTTTTCAATTCCATTTAGTAGATTCCGAATATTAGAGATTGACTTTTATAGAAATTACTTTCGACATATTGTTTATTCTTATTTTAGTAAGAATAGATAGAATACGCGAAATTGACTAAAGAATAATTGAATCGTCATTCCATTAAAATAAAAATAATAAATTTATTACTGTAATATGTTTGAGACAATACCCTATTACCTTGAAATATAAAAAGTATAATTTATAAATAATAAATAAGAAAACAATGCGCTACTGTATTATCGACACCACTTGAAAGAAAATACTAGATCTACATAAATAACTAGTCTTCTAAATAACTTTTTAATACTTTAGGAGGCAGAGGGAACTTGGGAACCTAGTGTTAAAACACTCCGTTCCCATTAAACCACTTCTGTTACCCATTTTCCGCCGAATTTTGAAGGCATTGCGTGTTAAGTGGCGAAACTCAACGCCGCGCGCTGTCCAGAGCAAATAAATTTAAACATTAAATATTCCTATAAACACCTACCTAATAAATAAGATGTGAAAGTCGATAACGTTTACTTTTTAGAGACTATGTCGCGGTTTTATAAAATTTTTATTTATAGTTATTGTATCTACCTAATTTATTTTTAGAAATTGATCAATCGTCTTCAATAATTATATTGAAAAAAAAAATACTTCGGGCGCATGTTTCAGGCAGTGCTCTGAGCTCCTCTAAAAAGCGATGGGCTCGGTACCCGCACCGTGAACCCATGGAATGCTAAGTAGTCTCTTGTAATTTAATATCCGAATTTATACGCGTAAGTTCTTAACTAAGAAATATTTTTTAATAGATGAAGTTTGTCATAAAACAGCGAATATTTTTTCCCCAATAATTAAATTAAAGATAAGGTAAGCTGATATAATAGGGATTAGAATTAGGGATAATGCCTGTCCCATATTAATTATATAATAAACAAATAAAATGTCCTTTCATAAAAATGTGACAACAAACCATGTTATTGTAATATATCGTAAATCAAATAATTTTCAGCATGCAGCAACTATTTATTAACAATAATACTTTTTATGATAACATTTATAGGTCACCGCCATTAATGGCGTCTATCGTATTGTGACAATAATGGTGGTCGTAAATAACTTGCCATAAATCTCTACATGTCGCTATTGTTGCAACCCCCCTTAATATAATAGTAAACTTGCATGACAGCCGTTTTAATACGCAACTATATTTAAGAAATTATTATTTAATCATTATTAATAATTCATAAGTCAACGCGACGGTTGTGGATTCGATTCTCACTCGAGGAGGTAAAATATTTATTTACGTTTATATTTCCATTTCTTCGCTCTGGTGTGGAGGCAAAGCGCGGCGTTGGGTTCTGCCACTTAACACGCAAAGCCTCCAGAATTCGGCAGAAAGTGGGGAACGGAGTGGCTTAACATTAGGTTCCCTCTGCCTACCCTGCGGTGTGCGGGATACAGCGTGAAACTGATTATCTCCTACCTAAGGTAAAAATTAAATACAATAAAAACTATGTATGTGTCAGTTTAGCTAATTTAATTTTTCAATAATAAACCAGATTACACTTTCAAAACTTCATAGTTGAGTTTAATTCCTTGACGTCTTACTGGGATAATAAGCTTATGGAAATTAGGGTTTTATGGAAGTATATTTATTAGGCCTAGTCTTTAATCTACACATAAATGGTTAAAATATTTGCCTTCTAAGTAGATTAATATTAAATTTATACGTATGCAGAGAATATTTGTGTGATAACTCACACAAATTTACATTAATTTTAGCCATAATCGCATATTATTGTCAAAAGTCCACATACTATATTTTTCAAAATATATATCTTTTATTATCATCTAGATTTTTTTATTATTTTTTACATATTCTATGACTCGCGCGCGGTAAACGCGGTTTTTCCCGCGTCAATTCCGACCCTGCAGGAATTTAGAGAAAAAAGTAACCTATATATTCTAGTGATAGTCCCATAAAAATCAGTTCATTGGTTCCGGAGATTAGCTCGGAAAGAGAAAGACATACAGACAATAATATAGTTTACTCGTATGTGTGGATAAAACATGCTTACTCATTAATATTTCAATGTTACAAAAATAACTAACCCAATTAACCTTCCTAATCGTTATGTAACTTGCCCTAGAGAATAAATTAACGAGTTTGTTTACAATTTTAACGGCAGTTTAAAATGTTATATTATTGTTAAATTTAGTAATTATTTTGGTAAACTATATTTCTGTAGCTTGGATGGCTTCCTATCAGACATCGCCGTTACTTCCGGATGCTTACCCTCCTCTATTAAATCCTTTTTAATTCTTTATTTCCTGTTTATTTAAAAGTTCATTTCTGCTTACTTGGTTCCGATTCTATCCTACGCCTTGAACTTAGGTCCAGGAGCGATAATGGTGAAATACAACATTCTAAATCTCTTAATATTTTCAAAAACCGTCTAAAAGTTTAATAAATTTTAATTATTACAATTAACATAAATTATTCTATTATGATTAAAAATAATAGATGCATATCTATAATAATAATTCAAAAATTATAAACAAGCATTCATTCATTCATGAATAAAAATAATAATTATAATTTAAATAGACATTGATTAGTATAAATGGAAAATTAAATTAACTTATTTTAAATTACAAGTTACTACAATAATATCACGAATTTTTTTGTTGGCTGTTTACTTCATGCTTAAATTTTTGAATATAATTATTCAAAATATAATTTAGCATTAGTTCACTAAAGCTAATGCTTCAGACTTGAGAAAAACCGGCGCAAGAAACTCAGGGGGAACTTTTTTAAATCATATAAAGTAATGTAACTCATATTAGGCACATACCAAATAATTATTGAGAAACTAAACAACACATTGAAATACTATGATACATAAAAATATATACACACACATAATAATATATTTCATTTGTTACAGATAGCCTGATGCCTCATAAAGATGAAGTTGGACGATGAAGAAATATATTTTTTCAATGGGACTAATCAATCAACACAGTCATCCGGTTTCTCAGAGCCAGATTCCCTCAACGTCATAGTACCGTTGACTGTGGGATATGCTGTCATCTTCATAGCCGGTGTTTTAGGCAATATAAGCACGTGCGTTGTTATTGCACGGAATAGATCCATGCATACAGCTACTAATTTCTACCTCTTCAGCTTAGCGATATCGGACCTTCTTCTTTTGATATGTGGATTACCGCTGGAACTTCACAGACTATGGAATCCGTTCTCATATCCTCTGGGCGAGGCACTGTGTATCATCGTGGGGCTAGTGTCGGAGACTTCAGCTAACGCCACAGTGCTGACAATAACCGCATTTACCGTAGAGAGATACATAGCGATATGTCGTCCGTTCATGTCGCATACGATGTCCAAGCTGTCCAGGGCCGTGCGTTATATTATAGCAATATGGGTGTGCGCGTTGTGCGCGGCTGTACCTCAAGCGATGCAGTTCGGTATCGTGGAATACAGTGAGAAGGGTCAAACAATTAGTGCGTGCACTGTGAAAGGACACGGCGTGCATCAAGTGTTTGTGATTTCAAGTTTTGTGTTTTTTGTGGTTCCGATGTCGCTGATCACGATCCTGTATGTGCTGATTGGTGTGAAGCTGAACACGTCTCATATTCTGCATCCAGTGAAAAAGGTGTCTGTGGAGAGTGGTGACCGGCCCAACGGAACTACTCGGTATCGGAACGGTGCCTCGCAACGGCGGGTTATCAGAATGTTAGGTAAATTTACTTTGATATAAACCAAGACACGCGCAAGCGTGTCCAGCGAATTTAAAAAACGAATCTTAATATTTATTATTAATTAAATAATTACAATATTTAAAAGATTTTTATGTTTCGAAATATTCGAGGGAGTGTGTCTGGACACTCTTCTCTTTCGGTCTGCAGCTGCAAGTATAAATGACAACGGATTGTAAATGAAAGTAGCATGGCAATCCCTCTGAATCGTTTGTTTTGTCGTCGTTCTATATTTCTTTGTTTTCATGTTGAATAATTATTTTATTTTGCTAATTCTTTATTTGTATATAGCAATTAGATATACCCTTATTTTATTATACTTTATTTCCCACTTCCACTTTTTTATGTATATTATTTTCTTAATATGTAACGTCCCAATAAATAATAAAAAATTAAAATAAAATAATTATAACAGAACATATTTATGTCCGTGCTTAAAATTGCTTATTACTTAAAGTAAAAAATATTTATTTAAATTTACTTTTTATATTATACGCTTCCGCCACTAGTCCTTATCTGTTTTTTATTTATTTTATAAATTTAATATTCATCTGTATTTAAAAATAAAATAATATACTGTAATTAAATTTATTCTATAATAAGGTGTTCGCAACTTCGGTCGCGTGGATTTTATGACCCTTGCTATGCCATTTGGATATATCAATCGTATTTAGGTACTACACTGAGCTATAGCATAACCAGTTTCTTGGATTATTTTTAAAGCTCAAATCCCATATTTTACAAAGTGTGGCTGATATTTCCATATATTATGTAAGAACTTAATATGTTATAGAGTAGCTGCTCTCCTTAAATTTCACATCAGGTGTGCTATATCTTTGACTTCATATACTTAACCAATAAATGCCTGTTACGCTGATAAAAAAATGAAGCATGTAACTTTTTATTTTGAATAAAATTATTTGACTTTTGAACTCGCACTTGATTAGTTATATTTCTACGTATGTTATCTAAGAGCACCATACCTTTATGATATGTGAGGAATTTAAATTCAAGACTTTAAGACTATTTTCATATTCTTCAGAGATGCTCTACGGTTATTTTATTCCTTTATCTGTTTTTGATAGATGGTCTAAGCGTACAGTAATCATATTCAAAATATACCTTAAACGTAATACACGTACTAGGAAATTTATGACTCCTAAAAGTTAGCGATATTTTTTGTTTTTCTTTTCACTTGTGTGACTGTAACGTGACGGTTGTAGGTTCGATCCCCACTCGAGGGAATCAATTATTATTTGAGTTTCGCCACTCAAACGGAAAACGGAGTGTCTTAAACACTAGGTTCTCTCTGCCTATATGCCTATATGCGGGATACAGCGTAAAGCTGATATATCTTTATTTATTTATTAATAATAATCATCATTATATTTGTACAGTATTGCCATTTTATTTTGCATTTAATAATAATATACATTTTTAAATGAATAATTTTAATTTTTTTCATATATTCTATATATAATAAAATATTGCAATATTACAATAACTAATTGTAATGTTAGTAATTTGGTTTACAGTGGCGGTGGCGTTATCGTTTTTCCTATGCTGGGCGCCATTCCACGTGCAAAGACTGATAGCTATTTATGGGAAGAATTTGGAGCATCCCACCGATACGTTTTACAAGGTAAAAGCGTTTATTGGATATTTACGATCGTACTGATAATAATAAAATATATAACATAATTAACATATATATATGTAGATTAATATCTATGTAGATATAGACTTAGTTCAGAACTTAGATTCTAAATAACTAAAATATATTGATTATAAACTAAAACTTCTCTAAACTGTAAGTCCAAATAGTTTATAAATATTCATAGTTAAAAATAACATAAAATACACATGTACATTTTTACCTTCTTTCACATTAGAATGCTTAATTTCATACTATTCTATTTGCACAATTTCCATAATATGGGGTCTAAACTTTTTTCTTCTACAAATTTAAATAAATCAAGTGGATTAATGAAGGTGTTAGAAATTAGGATAATTTAAATTTTTAATTTATTTTATTATTGATAATTTAATGTTTTTATAACATAGGTATAATTTATCATTAGACATCAAGAATTATACCAAGTCTAATTGATAATGCGTGAGTTTGGTTGGCACTTTGGAAAATGTTAACTTTCAAATATAAGCCCGTGCTTATAAACTGCTCTCAATTCTGAGATCGATCTCAGTATCATAGTATCATTTCAAAAACTTCAAAATGGCCAGTACCTACTAGTTTTTTTCTTACCCAAATGTAAGATATATAATATACATACCGCTTTGAGGATAATTGAAAATCTTTTATGGTAAAAAATCCAAGTCTAAACATTATAAATGAGATTATAGCTATAATACTAATTTATTTATTATTTATGGATTAAAAAATTGTGCTGTAATTGATTAATTATATTTTAAAATGTAAAATTGAAACATATATAAATTTAAAATTACCTACTTTATTTACTTACATTTAAATTACTTGATTATGAATATTCATACGTTAACTTTATAAATTTTACTGTTTTACAGTACAATAACCTTGTAAAAAGGTTTTATATGCAAAATAATGCTAAATTATTTATAAGACTTTTAATATATGTTTAATATAATGAAGCACAAGTACGCCTACACGTGGAATACTGCTCACACCTTTGGGCCCGCGCACCTCAGTAGTTCAGTACCAACTCCTTCCATTGGATATAAAAGATGGCCGTTCGGCCTGTGAGTGTTCCATAATCCACAAACATTCTGGATTGCCTTGAAGATTTTTATTGGATTTTTCAAAGGATCAGCAAATTCCTTAAAAGCAAGCAACAAGGCAACGTCTTGATGCCAATGGTCTTCGGCCGCGGTAGTCACTTAACATCAGGTGACCCGCTTTATAAAACTGCTATCTTACAGTCTAAATTTGTATCTCTTCAAGCAGCTAATAGTAATATTTATAATAATAATTTAGATATTCCTTTAATTTTTAGATTATGTTTTTTAATAACTGTAGCATTTCCGGTTTTGAACCGGAACATACCTAAAGATGTAAAATGTTTGGTTTCCAATAACCATATTAAATAGAAGATAGATTATGAAGAAAATATTGTTGATTTATTATTATCAGCAATATCTTCTAATGTACCAAGTGCCTTACACAGTAAGGCACTTGGTACATGACAATACCGGTGCCAGCGAAGGTCCAGCGTCAACTGTCCCTCTGACAGCTACAACTACCATCAACGACCACCACACCACACGCACTTTAATTCCCCTATATTATGTTTATTGTTTTCTTTAAATAATATTTGTTTAATGTTATATCTTGTCTTGTTAACAGGTGTACATAGTGCTGACTTATTTATCGGGGGTCCTTTATTTTCTTTCAACTGCGATCAATCCGTTCCTATACAACATCATGTCGAATAAATTCAGGAACGCTTTCAAGGTAAATTATTGATTGTCTACTATTCTCTATTCTTGACGTCGTTCAAATTTAAAATAACATTTTTTTTTATTTTAGCATCTAGCTGTATTCCATACATATCTGAGTAATTAAAGGAAACCTAGTGTTGAGAAAGTTCGTGGCCCATTTTTCGCCAACTTGTGGAGGTCGCGCTTACCTCGACACCAGGGCGAAGAAAATGGATATATTAAATATTTAATTTCCTCGAATGGGAATTGAACCCACCACCTGTGCCCCTAGGTCATGACTGGCCTCAAATAAGATAACAATGTGGTATTATATTCTGTTATGTATTGTATATTATAATTAGTTTTAGTTGCAAATGAAAATGATTACGTGTAATTGATTTATGAATATAGCACCTATGTGTTAATACTTTAATATTAATTTCCTTTAATATTCATGATATAATTTTTATATTTAGATAAATGTATGCGTGTAATTCACACAAACACGTGTACTTAGTTTGTAACTTTTTTATTCTTATATTTTATTTATTATAGCCTTTTTAGCTTTATGCTATAGTAGAGTAGACCGTGGGAACGTAGAGTTAAGACACTCCGTTCCCCATTTTCTGCCGAATTCAGGAGGCATTGCGTGTGGAGTGGCCTCGACAAGTGGCCTCAAAAGAACTCAACGCCGCGCTTAAGACATACTACTACTTGTTTTAAGTATATAATAACATGCCAAAGCTTATGCTTACGTATACGATTATAAGAAGGTAGGTTGCTTGACTAATGGATACTTTGGGTAACCTTAATATCCAGGTTTATGGTATAATTTTTATATTTGTTATATTTAAAAATTAAAATAATTACGATGTCTCGTTAACTACATTACATGTTTTACTCATGCGCCATTAAATCACGAGGAATTTTCTCCCAACATGAACGAAAACCGTGTAATAAATACTTGTTATTCAGTCTGGCCTACTTATATTGTCTAGTGGTATTTATTGGACTCGACGTTGCTATTCAATTCCAACTAAATAGAACTTAGGAAAAAATATTAAATATACGTACAATGTTATTTTTTTTGTATAGACTTTCAATTTTAGAGTTAGGTATAATATTGTATGTGTGTTTGATTCTATAAAGGCGAGATTAGTAAGGTTATATCTGTAGAGTTTTTGTGGCCAATATTATATGATTTAGCTGTGACTATTTGTGTTTATTATATATGTTTTTTTCTTTTTTATTTAAGTTTTTGTTTTGTTTATTTTTATATTATATGTGTGTGTATACATACATACGCAAAATCTAGCCTGCAAGTGAAGGTCGACGCTAGCAGTGTTTTTTCAATAAATTTATGACTTAGTTAAAATTATTCTCCCGTGTTTACTACATTTTTTATGTTTACCCAATCTGTAGATGTCGATTTCGAATTAAAATGTTTACCCAATCTGTAGATATAAAAATAGGCCTCTTATTGCAATTTAATAAAAAGCTTAAATATTCAACTTCTTAAACGTTATAATATAATAGGAGAGAAGGTCTTTCATAAATATTCCTTATTTAAACAATATAATTATAATATTTACGCCTGTTAAATCTTGAAATGAAAATCTTTTCGACAAAGTTGTTAAGATTAGATCTGTAATTTACGAAAACGCGTCGTATCCAATTTAGCGGTTGTTTATCGCATTTTCCGTAGGTAGTACTCGCTTGTATGAATACAGCGTGATTACAATGAGAATAAGATAAGTACAGCTATAAGTGAGTCATTATTGGAGGTTGATTTCATATTATATAAAACCATCCATTATATAAAACCTGACAAAACATGGTAACGAAGCCTACTTCTTTACCATGCTTTGTCAGGTTTTTCTATGTAAAAAAATTTTTGATATCCATCGTACGCATGATTGTAAACGCGACAGGGCGTGGGTTCCATTCCCAATCGAGAAAATTAAATTAATATTTTCATTTTGCTCGCTCTGGTAATGAGGTAAAGCGCGAGGTTGAGTTTTGCCACTCAACACGCAATGCCTGTAGAACTACCATAAGTTTCTTTATATGTTAAACCTAGCCGGTTGATCCATGGATAAATTTTGATTGCCTCTTAGATGGCGAATTAAGGGAATGAGGCTTTATTAAAATTTTAATCCACAGTTCACAGTGTGGGTTTATTTCTTGGAACATAAAATCTAATATCCAATATATATGTATATTCTCTCGTCTCATCAGCATCTTATTGCGCGAGTGGCACCTTTAACTCCTAGGAGCAAAGGTCACCCATAAATCTGAACTATTTTTGGTAGAAAGCCGACGAGGACTGACTTTTGCCTCGTAAAATTTTATGCAGAATTTCACGCATTGGTTACTTGATGAAAATATTTCTTACAAAACAAATCTATGTTGTTGCATATTTGTATTTAATATTGACTTAAATTAAAATTTAGTTCATATTAGGATTAATATAGTCAGTTTATATGTCAATGGACAAATTTTATTATTTATTATAATTTAGCCTGACTGCTACGGTTGTACATCAGGTGTGAAAGTGTTGAAAATAAAATATACCCTTTATCCTGCCCAGACCTAATAGCTACACACCAGAAAAAAAATCATTAAAATCGGTCCAGTAGTTCAGACGAGAAAATTAGACAAGCAAATTCTATATTGTTTTTTGCAAATAGTAATAATAAAATTTATTAGGAACAAAAATACAAGGTAGCTAAAAAAAATATACAAATATATTTTAGATACATTTTTTATATAAAGTATAGGTAATGGTTATACTAATATAGATATAATAAAGTAAAACAGTTAAAAAATGCGTTTGTACGTTGAATATATTTACATTAAACAAATGTTATTTTTCCTTCATTTTGTGACTTAACATTCAATATTTTAAACTCGTGGTAATTTCTAAGTTGATCTAATTGTATTTAGGTATTTATATTCGAACGAAAAAAAACTATAATTTAAGAGAAATTCTTTTGTTTTTTATGAATTGAACTTAGCTTAAGCACTCTATGCCAACGGATATTTTTAAGTGCAATGTTTATTTGCTATAATGCCACGATAATTATAAAGTCGTTTAAATATTTTTCAATAACTCAGTTCCTATATATCCGAGATATTAGACCAAGCGGTCTAATATCTCAGAATATATTTGAAATATAGAAATATTAGTTTTTACGGAAAATTTACCTGTTATATGTTTTTATAAATATATATTAACTAGCGGCCCGCTCGCGGTTTCACCCGCGTGAACTATGTTATTATTAATTTCTGTCTCCATGACTAGTGACGTCTATGCAAAATATGAGACTTCTAGCATTTTAGTAACGAAGTTTCATACAAACTTTCGACCCCAAAAACAACCCCTTAGAAATCGAATATTGCAAATTCCCGTCTTAGCGAGCACCTACGTCCTATAAATAACTCCTATGCTAAATTTGAGATTCCTAGCTCTTGTAGTTTCTGAGATTTCGTGATGAGTGAGTGACCTTTCGATTTTATATATATAGATAGATTATACACACAGATAAATAGAGTAAAATAATAATTTGTATGTCCCGCACGTGAGAGATAGGATATTTGGACACAAAAAACTACACCTTCCACTCTGGGCCACGTGATGTATAATTATAGTTTAAGCAAAAAAAAGGTATAATTGTAGCGTTAAATAATAATATAAATATAGTGGTTTTACATAAAAACATATTATTCTACTACAATTTTTAGGGTCCCGTACGTCAAAAGTATCAGTATCACCGAAAATAATTAATTAATAGATATCTTGCAAACTAAATGTATTACTAACTTATAAAAGTATATGTGTAGATTTAATATGAAATTAGTGTATATGGTCGCAATTTAAAATTTGTTAGCTTTTGTAAGTTGTAGTTGATCTACAATCGCGAAATTGGTACAAAGCCGTCCCTCGTAAAATCCGACTCGCACTGCTTTTTTATGAAAATATTATTAAAGTCCGAGTTACGGACCTTGTGGTAGTTGAATCCAGTTTAGTTCGTTTATTAGAAGTTATAGCTTTTAGCGGGCTTAATCTTCTCTAAATCCATTCGTGGCGTAGAAAAATTCGGACTCTAGGTCTGACTGGATAGGTTGTGCATTTGATTCCCCTCCATGGAAATTGAATATTTAATATTTTCATTTCCTCGTCAGCAAAGCGCGGCGTTGAGTTCCGTAACTCATAACGCAATACCTCCAGAATACGGTGAAAAGTGGCACACGGAAGTGTCTTGATGACAATACTCGGCTCCCATATTCCCTCTGCCTATCCTGCTATGTGCAGAATACAGCGTGAAGCTAAAAAAATCCTCTAAAAATACATAATATTATGTCCGATTAAACAGAAAGTAGATATTTAAGATACTAAAATATAATAACATGATTCTCTTCTTTAGATGACGCTGTCAATGTGGTGTAGCAGAGACGGTCCACGGCTAGAGAGGACGTATAGTGCACTGCTAGCTTCACAACGACAAAGGGCAGCTAACAGGGTGCAAAGACAGAGGCAAGCTGGTCATCCGCGCCTCCTATGCCGGTTGTCCACTGCCTCCTCACTAGGCGACGCTCCACCGCGAGCGCAGGTGAGGTCAGATAACACAGATTAATTTACAAGCTTGGGATATGGATGCGGTAATACTTGATAATCATTTTTTCTTTGGTTGTATTGTATTCTTGTTATTTACTATATTAACTATTTACAAAAATAGTCTTTATGATAAAAACACTAACATTAACTAAAAAGTAAACACTAAACAATAACTAAAAAGAACATAAATTACTAA
>JAEBDU010012563.1:0-21302 GCA_016802625.1 Heliconius numata | reverse complement strand
ACTAATCTATATAGACAACCAGACACACCGATGCAAAACGTGGCTACTTATTGTTGTACAGACACCTCTCCAATACAGCAGTTTACAGAAAAAGAAATCCTAACGCAACTAATGAGACTTAAACCGGAGAAAAGTCCAGGACCAGACGGGGTTACAAACGAATGCATCAAGGTCGCAAAGTCTTTACTATTGACACCAATCACTATCCTGTGGAATAAAATACTTGGTGAAGAAGCTGTGCCGCACCATTGGGTGGAATCTGAAATTATCCTACTATATAAAAAAGGTGACCCAGCTGACATAGGCAATTACAGTCCCATAAGCCTCATGTCTTGTTTTTACAAATTATTTGCCTCCTGTCTCCTTGAAAGAATAGCCCCAGTCATCGATGCACACCAACCTATCGAACAATCTGGATTCAGGAGTGGTTTTAGCACGATTGATCATATCCAAGTGGTAGACCAGGTGATAGAAAAATATTTAGAATTTAACAAACCATTATACATAGCTTGCATAGACTACAAAAAAGCTTTCGACTCAATTTCACACGAAAGCATCTGGGAGTCGCTGAAAGCACTTAAAATAAAAGAAAAATATATTAATATTCTAAAATACATTTACAATAACACCACAAGTAGAGTTAGACTAGATAGAGTGGGAGAAGAAATTAACATAAAGAGAGGAGTCCGGCAAGGAGATCCAATTTCCCCAAAACTGTTTATAGCAGTTTTGCAACTCGTAATGGGAAAATTACAATGGCTTAATCAAGGCATTAATATGAACGGGCACTTCTTAAGTCATCTTAGATTTGCTGACGCCATAATTTTATTCTCAGAAACCCCTTGTCAATTAAATAAAATGGTTAACGACTTAAACCAGGCCAGCATGAAAGTTGGATTAGACATGAACCTGGAAAAAACAAAAGTTATGACGAACCGCAGTGAAACCCCCATCTTAGTAAATAGTACTCCTCTCGAGTTTGTAAAAAACTATGTATACCTAGGCAAACAGATGTCTTTGAGTAAAGAAAGAAACGGTCAAGAAATAAACCGACGAGTAGCAATTACCTGGAATAAGTTCTGGAACCATAAGGAAATACTCAAATCTCAACTTCCTCTGTCGACCAAGAAAATAGTGATGGATACAGCAATATTACCATGCCTCACCTATGGGTGTCAAACTTGGACCTATGATCTCAAAACCGGGAATAAAATTTAGACTACCCAGAGAAGAATGGAGAGAAGTTACCTAGGTTTAAAATTAAAAGACAAAGTTAAAAACGTTGACATCCGAAAAAAGACAAAAGTATGCGATGCCTTGACTTTTTCGCTGAAGGCAAAATGGAAGTGGGCGGGCCACTTAGCTCGATACCAAGATGACAGATGGACCCTAAGGTCAGTAAGGTGGTCAGGGCCAAGAGGTTCTAGAGGAAGAGGTCGACCAAAAACCAGATGGGTAGACGAAATAGTAGCGATGGCGGGCGGAAGTTGGCTGGACACGGCTAAGGATAGAGAGTCGTGGCATTCCTTGGGGGAGGCTTTTACCCGAAAGGGGTCCATACAATTAACAAACAATTAAAATAATGAATAATTTAAAATGACATGAAATATAACAAACTATAAATTAAATAATAACAAAACTTATTAAATCTAAATATATATCAATGATTAAAATTTTTATAATTATAAATGTATTACTGTATGGAATTGAAATAAAGCTTATTATTATTATTATTATTTCGTAGCCTCAAATGACATATACGAATAATTATCACCACTGTGGTCCAGTGGAACAGCGTTTGACTGTAAGCGCAATGGTTCTTTCTGGGTTCCGTTTCCACTTGGGGGATGAAATCTCCGTGTGTACTTACCTCTTGTAAGTGACATCCATGCAAAATTTGAGACTCCTAGCATTTGTAGTAAAGAAGTTTCATACAAACTATCAACCCTAAAAACAACCCTTTAGGAGTGGAATATTGGAAATTCGCGTCTCCGTGTGTACTTACATCTTATAAGTAACGTCCATAGAAAAATTGGGACTCCTAGCACTTATAATAACGAAGTTTCATACAAACTATCAACCCTAAAAACAACCCTTTAGGGGTGGAATATTGTAAATTCCCGTCTCCGTGTGTACTTACATCTTATAAGTAACGTCCATAGAAAAATTGGGACTCCTAGCACTTATAATAACGAAGTTTCATACAAACTATCAACCCTAAAAACAACCCTTTAGGGGTGGAATATTGTAAATTCCCGTCTCCGTGTGTACTTACATCTTAAAAGTAACGTCCATAGAAAAATTGGGACTCCTAGCGCTTATTGTAACGAAGTTTCATGCAAACTATCAACCCTAAAAACAACCCTTTAGGAGTGGAATATTGGAAGTTCCCGTCTCCGTGTGTACTTACGTCTTATTATTGATATCCATGCAAAATTTGAGACTCCTAGCATTTGTAGTAAAGAAGTTTCATACAAATTTTCAACCCCAAAAACAACCCCTTAGAAGTCGAATATTACAAATTCCCGTCTTAGCAAGCACCTTCGTCCTATAAGTAACTCCTATGCAAAATTTGAGATTCCTAGCACATGTAGTTTCTGAGATTTCGTGATGAGTGAGTGACCTTTCTATTTTATATATATAGAAGATGGATATCAAATGAAAGGGCTTGTTGAGAGTAATTGGAAAAATAGTGTAACGTCATTCTAAATCCAATATGGCGCGCCATCCAAAGTAAGGGAATAGTTATTTTTGATGCACTTGTATATTATGGGTATCAAATGAAAGGGATTCTTGAGAGCAACTGGGAAAATGATGTAAATATTCGTTTTGTATTCGGTATTCGGTGTATTCGGCATCTTTTTCAATATTCATATTCGGCCGAATTATTCGGTTATGGCGCCAAATATATTCGGTTCGAGTATTTCTATTTACTTGGCTGCACGACACAATAAAAATGAAAGATAAAACGTCTTATGTAAGATTCAAGTTATTATTATAAGTCAAATGAGTAAAATTTGTGTTTCTCCAGTGTCGATACCAATAATATATTTAACGCCCCTCGTAGAGCAGAAATGAAATAAAATTTAAGTGAAAAGAAACGTACATATTCTCCTATTTTTTAATAATTCTACTATTTGTAATTAATTAATGGTAAATTATGGTGCAGCTTCCGTCCCTTTCTAGTCTGTTGCATTTTTCTTCATATTAGTTTCCTGTTTTCGAACATAATCGTTCGTTATACACACTATTACCAGGAGTACTTTTTTATGGAATAAAACAAGCGTACGGGTCACTTGATAGTATGTGACCACCGCCACCCATACCTCGTCCGGACCCATGACACCAGAGGAGCTACAGGTCCGTTGCTTTTAAGGTGGATATTTTAAGGCGCTTTTTGAAGGTACCCAAATCGTATCGATATGGAAGCACTGCCAATACACAGTTGCGCGACGCGTGGCAGGTATGTAGTTCCTACGAAACCCCACAATAGTGGAGTGCCACATACCTAGATAGAGTGGATGGTATTTAAGTTTGTGACGTACTGTGCGGTTAGAAAATTCGGTGGCAGGTAACAGGTCGAACCGTTCCACAGAACACTCCCCATGATAAATGCGGTAAAGAACGCACAGCGAGTCTCTACGCAAAGCCAAAGTGTCAAATACTTCACAGATTATTGAGTCCCCCAACGATCCGATGATGATTTATACTTTGCCCACCAATCAAAAGGACTCTCGGTAGAAGACCTTCACATGCATAACTATCTAATTCCACAGCGATTGGGCTTTTAGGATCTTCTGCAATGACAGGATCGGTCGAGGCACATGAGATTCCTCTAATAAAATGTAATATTTTGTAGGGGTCCTTCCCTGTTTGTTATAGTTCCAGTTCACAATTTTCAGAATCAGAAAATCTCATTCGAAATAGAGGGTCCAACAATGTTCATAGGTAATTTCTAGTACATTTGGACAATTTTTGAAATTTCGTGCTTTCGGGTGACGGTGAGGTACGGCCCGCTCGTTATCTAGCCAGCGATGACAGGTAAAACGTGTAAATAAATGTTAAAACGTGTTTACACGACAAAATAACAAAGAAATCGTAAACCGAATCATTCGGCCGAATATCCGGTTCGGTAAAGTTTAAACCGAATAATATTCGGTATTCGGTCAAACCACTATTCGGCGCATCTCTAACTATTATTTATGCTCATCTTCAATACGGGTATCAAATGAAAGGGCTTGTCGAGAATAATTAGAAAAATAATGTGGCATCTAGTGTGAGAAACCTAGCCAATGGTAACTAAAAAGTAAAAAATAAATTATAAGCAAAAAATCATTTTTAGAAAAAGCTTTTATTTAAACGCTCTGAAAAGGAGACAATAAAATTTGTCGTTACACTATTTTTCCAGTTACTCTCAACAAGCCCTTTCATTTGATACCCATATTATAAAAGTTCATGAAATATAACTATTCCGCAATTCTGGATGGTCCGCCATATTGTATTTAGAATGAAGTCACAAACCTTATCGTGCATTGTCATCCAAACCAAACGTGTATACAAAATTTCAGCTCAATCGTACGAACATATCTTTCATTATATGAAAGCACAAAAAACTTTAATAGTGTCAATTCTATTGGATTTCAAGTGATGTCACATTATTTTTCTAATTGTTCTTTGCAAGATCTTTCATTCGATACCCATATTGCAGAAGGTGCATAAATAATAACTATTCCGCCATCTTAGATGTTCCGCCATATTGGATTTATTATAACGTCACATTATTTTTAGAGTTACGGTCAACGACCCATTTCATTTAATATCTATATTGTAGAAGTAGACCAAATAGATACTCGGCTATCTTCGATATCCTCCTTATGGAATTTAGAATAACATAACATTATTTTTCGAGTTGCTCTCAACGAGCCCTTTCATTTGATACCCTTATTGTAGAAATACATTAAAAATAACTATTCTGCCATCTTGCACGGTCCGCCATATTAGATTTAGAATCACATATTTTATCGTGCATTGTCATCCAAAGTAAACGTGTATACAAAATTTCAGCTCAATCGGTTGACGATATCTACTTCAAAATTGAGCTCTAAGATTTCACCCGAACCCACATACATACATTGCAAGTTAAATAAAAGCTTTTAATAAGAAATATGTTGGAGAAAAAAATAAAGATAGAGGAATGAGATTTTTGAAATGACTGTAAATACACTAAAATAATTGTATTTCTTTCCAGTTCTACCAACTTTGCAAGCCGTTAGCATGTCATTGTCCAAAAACGATTCTTTCATATTGAAGTTTAAACGGCCGATATCGGTTTCGGCACACTATTCGCCTCTGAATAGAATCATCTATACAAAACTCAGTGAATAGCATGAGCTAAAACCATAAAAGGATAGAAGTATAGACAAATCTAGTTTATATTCCAAAAATTGTAACTTTTCTCTCGTCTAAATGGTTTTGAATTTCCAGCCACTTGGCAAGTCATCCACGTGCCAACAATTGCGTTTTTGGGCGTATAAGCCTTATGTATGGCTGTAAACGTGTTACGAACATTTGAAACGTGTTCAATTTAACAGAGAAATAAAATTGTTACGACGCAAGGTGAGTTATCTAGGGGCCGAATTCTTAACCTTGTATGTGTGTGACATTGGGGTTATTAGAAAATGTATCCATGAGTTCTTAGTATTTCACTAAGTCAAATTATGCAAGGTATCTGGTAACGAGGCCTTTGTACTGCAATGGAAGGATGTGCTAAATCGATGTTTGGCATGCTACTTTTGAAGTTTCAGAAGTAAATGTCTATAAGAAAAGTAAATGTATTCAAGAAAAAGTAGATTTTTTTTATCTCTTACAAGTCAAAATGATTGTATAAGGTTTACTGTGTACTAGTAATGTATAACTTACAAATTCAACCCTTAACTTTAAAGATTATAAAATAAACATACCATTTTCAATATTAGAAATATTTTCTTTATTGTATTAACCTATAGTTAAGACACCACATCGTCCATTTTCCGCCGAATTCTGGAGGCATTGCTTGTGAAGTGGCGGAACTCAACGACGCGCTTTGCCTCGACACCAAAGCGACGAAATGAAAAAAAAAAAGAAATATTTCATTTCCCCGAATGGGAATCGAACTCACAATCTGTCGCGTTTACATTCACACTTTGTGTACCTTCGCCACGATTGGCCTGAAACTATGATTCATATAGAGATTCTCATATTTATATACTTATCAATGCACTTGTATCTCAAAATACATTTATTTATTGAATATATCTCATTATAAGCTATAGCTGTATGACAAACATGTTCACATAGATTGCTTTTTTCTTTATACGGGCACCTTATAACGGAGATTTAGTATTAGCCAAAGTTATAAGAGATATGTAATATATTAGGTAAATCAAATTTTTTCAAATTCATTCAAATTCAAATTTTTTTGATTGCACTGTGTTGTTATTCCGCTGTTTGGCACTCATCCACTTCCATAGGTTGGCTGGAAGAGATTTCTTTTAGAAATAAGCCCGCCATTGTAAACTTAACTTTTTAACTGTTTTCTTACTTTTTTCTTACATGTGCAATAAAGAATATATAGGTAATATTAATTATTTAATGTCCACAGTAAATATTAGACGCCTTTTGCGTCCCGTTTTAATTGCATAATTATTTTTAGTAGTACAAAACGTGCTTTCGCATTTATAATAGGATTAATTATTTAAATAGTAGGCAGTAGCGAAAACTAAACGTTCAGTAATACCCTTCCGTAAATCATTGAACCACTAACCTAATATTTACTGTATTTTCCAATGAAGTTTTAGAATATTTATAGCATACGAATTTTAGAATTCCTTCTTCACTTAGCCGACTGCCTTGACTGCCGAAGTTTACTTTGTTAGTTTGGGGCCGTCGTGGCGCAGCGGCACAAGGGTGTGAATGTAACGCGACGGTTGTGGGTTCGATCCCCACTAGAGGAAGTGAAATATTTATTTACATTTATATTTTCATTTCTAATATAGAATTATCAACTTTCGTCTAACACTAATAATCAAAATGAAACTGTATATTAATCACAAACGGTTGACCCATTTCGGTAACTGCCCATAAATGTCATCGAGACCTTCGCAGCTTGTTGGAACGTTTTATAGACTGGTAAACTTGAAATGGAGAAAAGTAAAAATCCTTTTCGGTTAGAACTTTATAAGACATAAATATTTAAGCTCTCTGAGGATTAGCTACGTTTCAGTGACGATTTGTGTTGTAATGCTTGTAATTAACACTAAAGTATTTTTTTTATGGAAAAAGGACAAGGCAAACGAGGGTTCGGGTCACCTGATGGTGATCACCGCCGCCCATGAACCCGTGCAACACCAGAGGAGGTACAGGTGCGTTGCCTGGCTTTGAGGTGGAGATAGACGCGCTTTTGATTCATTTATAATTATTTTGGGCATAATGAAGCAATGAAGAAGTAATTACCATAATTTCATTCTCTATATTCACAATACATATATTTAAAGGAAAACCGTATGTCTATTATAAATTCAACAGTTATAAATTTTACATGAAACAAGGCCAATTAATAATTTAACGATTCCGGGAAACGCCTACAATAATACACGTATAAATTATTATGAAATTACACATACCATATCTCCCAAGTATAATTTACAGCCAAAATTATAACATTCAGTCAGGCATAATATCTTAATTGCATAATAAAGTGTTTCATTAGCCCAAATAAGTGTTCTTCGTTTTCTGTCCGAATTCGAGACACTGTGTGTTATAGTGGCGGAGCTTAACGCTACATTTTGTTTTTATTTTGAAGCGATCATCGAATCCACAACCACCACAGATGAAGTCAGATACTGTAACCCATTATTTCACGATAATCTCGAAAATAGATTAGTTTCAAACACCAATAAAAAATAAGACGAAAAATGAATTTCTACTGATATTAATATAATTACTTGGTTGTTATGAAGAGTAGCTATCATAATATCAACTACAGTAACCCATTTGACTATTGCGTGACGATAGCTGATTAACAAACGATATCAACGTTGTTAACAGTGTTCGAAACATTTTGCATAACGGAATAACTTAAACGGGTGATAATTTCATGCGTCAGGAGTTAGTTTTATGTTCATCGAACACTAAGTATTAGTAATTATTGGAAATCCGTATCAATTTTATGATAATATCCATTTTTTGAGATTTTGTACAAATATATTTCAGAGGCCGTCTAGACGAGATGAATTATTTCTCCACTTCTACCTCTTCTGCCACTCAACCTGTGATGCCTCGAAAATTTGGCCGAATATGGAATCTGTTCTCCTGTCTTAGTAGGTACTTTCTGCCTACCCTACTATATAAGTAGAAAAAGTGCCATTTTCCCTTATACACTACTAAAGTTGCCAATAATGACCAGTTTAGTTATAAAAATACTTTGTTTCCCACATTGCTAACAAATGTGTAGATATATGCCGTCCAAGTAACACTACACTAATTTATTTGATTTCATTAAGAATTTAAATAGAAAACAATGCACATTAATGATTCATATAGAAATGTCAACAAAATATAGTTAATGACGGATAAATACTGTTAAATATTCTATTCATTGCAGTTGTTAGTGTTTCAGTGTCTCGCTTTATGTCGCTTTGTTAACTTAAACTTAATGATCTAAATGCTAATTGGTATCTGTGATAGTCGTCTATATGTTATGAATATACTCGTTGGCTTTTCTCATTAGAGACATCTTAGAGAGACTTTATCCTTTAAGCTTTGACAATTATTTGAAGAAGGTATATTTCATCGACATATTATTTTGTAAATTTTTTTATTCTTAATTGATATACAAATATGTGTATATATATCATATCAATTAATAATCTTCAAGTTTGTTTGTTTCCGTATTTATATATTTAATAAACAGGTATAATATACAAATAAGGCCAAAAATGATGAACAAAAACAATTTTTTATTTCTTCAATTAACAGTAAACATTACATTTCTTTTTAAGATTTTCTTTGTTCTACATTTAAGCACGTTGTGTTGACATAAAATAAAGTAAAATTAGACAGTCTGTTTTACAGTAGATATGTTTGCGAAACACTGTTTTCATAATATTGGAGCTTTGCTGAAGCCGGAAATTAATTAACTTAATGGAAACAATTATTGTAAATATTAACCAAGTTTACCATTAAGCCTGAACTTCTCGCGAGGGATCGCAATTAAATTGAAATAGAGAAATTCCAATTTGCGAGAGTCATTCCTTCAAATTGTTATGACTTAAGTAACAAATACTAACTGGACTCGTTGAGCACATTTCGTTTTACGAATGTTGTTATTATTAATTACTTGTTTACTTCGACTTTGTTCCATTACGATTATATGAAAATGAAGGTTCAAGCCTCCTTAAGCTTTGTAAGAATCTGAATATTTTATGTTTTGAAGACATTGCGTCGTTATGAGAAGACTCAACTGAAAGTTGTAATATTACTGTTACGATTATCTGCTAGTATACTCAAATGCATATTGAAAGTTAAGTATAATATTATAAATGTATAAGAATTTTACTAAATATTAAGTTTTCATTATTATCATGACTACTTTCTCACTCTCTGTCCATTGGTGGAGTCTAGAGGCTTCTCTTCTTTTTATGGTGCGCCTCTGAGCTTGACTTCCATAACCAACAGACTAAAGCAAAAAATACTAATAAAAATATTATATCAATTTAAAAAAAGACTGGAAATAATAAAAACAATATAAAATAGCACTTTTACAATAGCATTATTTTGCTCATGCATATTTAACCGATGTACAAAGAAAATAATAAAAAAAACGAGACCCAAATAAAGGGATTTTAATTTTGATCCAGTTAAGCAATAATGAACGCCGACATTGTGGCTCGCTTCAGTTTTAATCCACGTAATTTATCGAAGCTGGGCGTGAATGTACAGACAGGCGGTCATTCAGCTTTCGTAGTTTTATTAATTGAAATTCGTTAAGTGACGAACGACATTTATGTCAGCGGTTGTTATGTTTATACTTTAAATTTGTATGTATTTTGTGTACTAATGTATATACTTTATTTATTGAAAAATAAAAGAATAATGCTATTTATTTCATAATGTTTTTTTGTTCAACAAATAGAAATTTTTATTAGTGATATTAGTTTTCTTTCAGTCTCGTGCGTGGGATATAACAGTTTCTAGTATAGGAGGAAAGGATCATATAAAAGACGGGATGTAAAAAGTGTTAATAAAAGTTTAATAATAGATTTGCTTGAACCTGTCATATATTATTAATAGTAAAATGTGCTTAGTAGTTACTATTCTGAAATAACATTTGATAAGTGAATCTAATTAACCTTAGGTATTATTTATATAGTCATTAATTTTACTTTGTAGTTTTGTAGCTTGTTAGTTTGTGTAATTACAAATATTTGTACTATACATATCTAAACACAGATTTTAGTACATATGAATGTGAATTGGAATTCCATTTCAATCTAAATATGAGCGTATTTGAAATATTCTCTTGCCCATGAGCTGGCTTAATAAAATGTAGAAATGCCATCGTAGTTTCGTATGTCCCGAACTTAACGCCGAAAATAACGGCGTTGAATTTCGCCGTTCGCTTCTAGAATTCGACAGTAAGTGTGAGGCTGAGAGTGGCGGTACCCACTTCTTACCAGTGCGAGGAAATAAAAATAATTAATTCCATCGAATGGGAATCGAACACAAGCGTCGCGTTGACAATCACACACTTTACCCCTGAGCCACTTACAGAGAAAATTATATTTTTTTATTTTCATAAAAACAAATTAATGCGTGATATTATTTCCTATTGAAGTGCTAGGGAAAAATCATTTGAAGATAATCCGTACTTGGAGTCAGATTAATGGTGAGTTCCCAGATAATCTCTTTGTAAATAAAATGAGGATGGCGCAATGATGGATTAAACCTTAATTGGGATGACAACAGCAAATGTCCTTTAATTTTTGCAACATTTGCACTGATAAATTGTGAGACTTCAGTAGCATTCAACAAACATATTTTACAGCTTCTAATGGCTTTTTAATTTAAGCAATGGTTTTTTGTACTTCATTGCCGGGATAGTAGTAAATTAGTGTCAAAAATACTTGTTAACACAGCAGGCTAAGCAGAGAGAACCTAGTGTTAAGACACTACGTTATCCATTTTCCTCCGCATAACTGTAATGAGTGTTGAGTACCGGAACTCAACACCAAGTTTTGCCTCGACGCCAGAGTGAAAAAATAAAATTATACCTATCCTATAGTATCGTTCAATGATTGTTAGATTCATTTCACAATTTTTCTTTTTAAACATCTGTTTAGAATTTATATAAACACGTTAAATTCATTTCCTATTTTCCGCCTATTTCCCGCCCAGACACATTCCAGTTGTACTACGACGATAATATAACATATTTTATATTACTGAAGTAAAATGATTTCATTACTAGTATTTTTTTAAACCATATATTTTAATCATCCATATAAGGTAGAGCAACCTTTTTACGTTAAGCCGCTGCATTCATTCAATTACTAGATGGTCCGCAAAATTTGACCCACAAATTACTTTAGCAGAAACAGGGGAAATCTCTCGTAAAAACTTTTACAGCCAAGTCCACGCCACATTGGGATTTATTAATATAGTTCCACAGCAGATGAATATTTTACGATATTACTTACTAGTTTACTACCTACTCTTATTTATATCTTCATGGCAATATTTCTTAGAGGGTGCTAAGAAATATTGGATACTTTTAGGAAAAGAAAATATTTTATAGTTATTATTGTAATAACAAAATAAATATTTATAGAGTTTGTAAACTGATACTTAAGAGCACTGTATCTTATAGGGTTGAGGGAAATTTTATTTGTAATATGAAAATATTATCTGGATATAGAATTCCTTAAATTTATTCATATTCCTCTCATTATTATTTTAATAAAATAAATCTTTATATTTATTCAAGTTTTTGGTATTAAAAACATAAAGATATATAGATTACATATTTAATGATACTGAAAATCAGATATATTATAAGAAAAACCAATAACGTAATGAAGCGGAGAAAATCTTACATCAAAGCTCAAAGGTATCAATGCTTTCGATATTATTAATAACCGAATTCTTAAGTGATAGTAGGTAATTAGGAATAATAATGTAGAAATTTAATAACGTTTTAATTTCTTCTTTTTTTTTTAGATTGACACTGTATCTAAGTACGTATAAGTAAGCTAGGCAGATCGAAACCATGGAAGATAAATTTCCCAGTTTCTACTTACTTTTCGAGAAATTGAGTGTTGAGTGGTGGAACTTAACATCGAACCATGTCTTCTTATTAGAGCGAGGAAAGGAAAATAACTTATTCCCTCGAGTAGGAATCGAAGCCAAATCGTTAGCTTTAGCTTTTTCTTAATGCTTTTTAATTAATTTGATATTTGTTAATATTATAAAATATTGACAAATCCAATTATTAGGGACTAAAGGTATCACAACTCTTGCCTTGGAATCAATATTGTAAAAATTACAATATTTTGCAGATTTGATTTTTAAAATAAAACCGATTTTCCATTACGTTCCTAGAATACAGTGAGAAGCTAAGACAAAGGAATATTCTAACAGAAATTCTCGAAACCTAAAAAAATTACAATGAAATTAATCGAGACATTCTTTTATATTGTTAACTAAAATTTAATTAGAATTGTTAAGCTTCAACTTATTATATTAGTTTCATTATCACAAATCTCTACCTTCAAATCATTATTGTGGACGAGCATTTCCAATGAATAACGAATTACAAAAGTCTTTGATCAGTAAACGGAATGAATCTTTCCGCTCCAAAGAGTTTTTATAATAACATTGAAAAATAACAGCGTTAATTTGAGATGAAAATAAAATTAAAACAATTGACTTAATAGATAAAAGGGATATCATTCATTTACTTTGTTTCAATGGACATTCAATCTTTTTCAGGAAATTAAATTACATATGAAATTAAACAAATAAAAAATATTTTATTAAAAAATGAGAAATCGAGGCTATTGTGGTGTAGCTGACCCGGCAAGGGTGTGACTGTAACGCAAGGGTTGTGGGTTCGATCTCCACTCGGGGGAGTTAATTTTTATTTAAGTATTAATATTTTCATTTCTTCGCTCTGGCACCAACGCAAAAGCCCGACATTGGGTTCCGCTAGGCCACACGCAAAGCCACGAAATATTCAGCGAAAAGTGGAGGAGTGTCTTAACACTAAGTTCCCACTGCCTACTCTACTATATGCAGAATACAGCATGAAGCTCATTAATGAGAAATCCATTATTGCGATGATGTCAAAAAGAAATGTTTACACACTAAAGATATATGTATTAATATGAATGAATTGTTAAAAATATAATAACATTTACAACCAGTAACCTATTAAAAACTGTCTCTTGTTAGAAACTGATATGAAAAGTTCAACGACACGGATACACGATACATATAATATCAGAAAAGTAATTTCTGTGTAACTACTTTAAAGTTTATCAGTATAAAATTGAATTGAGCATAGCTTTTACTTTAAGCTTCGCTGCATAACTTATAATGAGTTGACCTACAATGCAAGAATTTTCTTGACATTTGCAAAACTATGTTAATACATTCTATTACAAGTAAGACAAGTATAAAAAGAGTTTTCATTAAAACGTTATCGCTGCCGTTCCACTGTAGTCTCTCATGAGAATATTCACAATAGTAGATCTTGTTACGAAATCTTTTTGTATATGAAAAAGAGTAAATAATTCGCTTACATATTTCGAGTATATTGGGTTATTTCTCTGTACTTATTATTTGCAGATTTTTAATTGAAGCCCTCGTGGTGTATAGAAACTGAGTCTAATATAACTGTAAACGTAGTAATGATTGATTCAATTTCCACTTGAGACAATTAATTATTTTCATTTTTCCCACTCAAAGTAGTAAAAAGACAAAGCCTTACGTCGAATTTCAACACTTGCATGCACTTGCACAGCTGCAAAAATAAATCCACTATATTCTGTGTGAAATCCAGGTCCATGATTATACGAGAAGTAAAATGAACAGTGGTCTGAGCCACTTAACTGCGGTCAGTGCAAAACTTCACGATCTCATTTTTGCAGCACTGTTGAATTAGTTTAATTTTGGAATGTGTTGGAACTTTAGACTCTAGAAGCTTTAGACTTAACGGATATGTACGGATATATTCTGTATATTCGAGATATGTTTTCGTAACATTTTGACTCGCTTTTGCTCTGAAGAAGAAATTCTTCTACTATATTTTATACTAGGGGTCCGCCTGCGTCTTCGCCCGCTTATCACCCGCTTATGATCAAATAACATAATTTAAACGACTAATTATATTCATGAAATTAAAGGAAAGCTGCGGTACTTGTGGTATCTTTTTATTCACCCAAAGTAGTGCTTAAGGAATTCTTTTATTTTTTATTTATAAATATTTATCAAGGGTATTTATATATAAAAAAATAAGATATCCAAAACTTCGTCATTAATAAGCTAGTAATAATATGTCAGTGAAATCTGCTTATGTAAATTTAGCTGCAAATGATAAGGCACTGTGTGTTGCGACAACGTAAGCGATCTCTATACTATAACATGACGTCAGTTGTCAGTAACAGATGGCTCTTAATCAAATTATTATTAGATCTTTAATAGCCGCCGTCATGAAGGAATGACTGTTACGTAGCTGATGTAAGTAAAATGTAGGTGGCCATAAAAAATATTATACTAGTATAGACAAGATATTTTTAAAAAATATGTAGTATCGAGCACATTATGATCATTTTAGTGCATTTTTTCATATCCATTTCACATTTTCTGGCATAAGGGAATCGTATTCGGTTCCTTTGTTCCTGCATTTTGTTTAATAATCGTATTAGAAATAGAATAAAAAAGAAAAGTCTTAAGAAAAGACAAAAGAAAACAGAAACGAAAATCATATGTTCGAAAAAAAAATGTATGTAAAGGAATCTAAGCGCGGCGTTGAGTTCCGTCACTTAATTCGCAATGTCTTAAATTATTCTTTCGGCTCTGCTATGTAAAAAAATAGTAAACCTCCTTGTTTAAATAAAACGTAATGAAAAGAGCCAGATAGTTGTTACGCCAAAGTACATTTCCAATATCTGCCGTGACTGTTTAAGCTGAGTAATAGAATCGATATTCTCTTTCCAAAGACAATTAATTAATGTAAAGGAGTAAGTACCCTTCATTTATTTACTTACTATATATTTGAGTAGATTTACTTGTCATTAACGAGGCAAGTCTACGTGAATAATGATATTGAATTTTGTATCAAATTAAAATTAAATTAGCTTCACGCTGTATCCCGCACACAGCAGGGTAGGCAGTGGAAACATAGTGTTAAGACACTCTGTTCAAAATCACGATGAAAATGAAATCATACTCATCTTTTTATTATTTTAAAACAGTAGACTTGTAAAAGTATTAAATCAAAATAATATAAGCAATATTAACAATACTGTTTTTGTTAAATTAATATAGAACAAAGATACATTCTATTTACTTAAATTTTACTTATTGAAAGTGAAATTATTTTAGAATCGCCAAAGCAGAAAATCAAACCTAAGTGAAGTTTATTTAAAACAATCTCAACGTATTAACTGCTTAAAGATTTATTGGTAACATTTGTTGCCTTCATCCCCTGTAGAAACCTTTATAAATTTAAGGCTTCGATTGTATACTTAAGAAATTGTCAAATGATATTATGTTTAAAATATTGATGAGTTGCAGAATTTTAATTAGAAAAAAAATTACTTAATCTATATATATAAAAGGACTTGTCCTCACTGACTGAGGTAAGACGCACGCACAGCCGTAACCGCTGTGCGTAGAAACGTGAAATTTGGACAGATGTTTACTTTCGTAATCTGGACATCCACTAAGAAGGGATTTTGAAAAATTTTACCCCTAAAGGGGTGAAATAGGGGTTCAAAGTTTGTATGGAAAAAAAATTAAATCGGCACCGATTTTTATAAAATTTGGAATTTAGATTTTTAAAAGTATTTAATTGAATACGTATTTCATCGTTTTCTAGAATTCTCCCCCTAAGGGTGCAAATAAGGGGTTGAAAGTTTGTATGGAAAAATCTTTAAATCGCCACCGATTTTTATAAAATTTGAAATTTAGACTCTTAAAAATATTTCATTGAACACATGGTTTATTAGAATTCACCCCTAATTACGCAAGCGAAGCTGCGCGCGTCCGCTAGTTATACTATAATTACATTAAGTTAAAAAATATATTTTAGTTTAATTATTATTTAAATATTTGTATGATAATTATATCAGTATTCGTTTGCTCTTAATTTAATATTTTTAAATATAAGATTAGATATAATACTAAATTTATTACACAGGTGGATTGGTGGTGAGGATTTCCTCATTTCAGTTTGGCAGCAAAATATGTTCGCAAAATTTTGTTAAATAACTTTTCACACGCCAAATGTTGCAGGTAAAATGTAATTTATATACCTTTTGCGTAACTTTATAAACAATACGAGTACGCATGTTTAAAAAATCTAATAATGACAACTACTTGTTATTACATGTTAGTTTATAATCTTAATCGTATTTGTTTTCTATTAAATTAGGAAAATACAGCTCTTTATTTTTAGCTTTGCTATATATATATATATATATATATTCATTTATATACACACACACCATAAGTATAAGTATTACACAGCATAAGTACCTTTTCAATGGTAATACAAGTAAAAGATATTTTAAAAATTAAAGTATAATTACTATTTAAATGTACTAACTTTTTGTCATTTAAGAAGAATACTAAATGACCCTATTTAAAATGGTGGACGCTAAGAAGTGGGAGAGCGAGCTATGAAATTAAGTATAATTATGTACTTTGTTCATTCCGTGAAAGATTATCATTGAAAATTTATCAACCTTTTCTCATACATTTTATAGATTGAATTGAAATTATTGTTAAATCTTGTTAGTTTTTATTTTATTGAATTAAATTATGATTTTTTGTCTATTTTTCTTAGAGCTTTTGATTACACTTTTGTGGTATATAAACATAAGTTACTTAACTAATAACTAAACATAACTTAAGAAAAGAGGCCAGTCGTGGCGCAGCGACACAAGAGTGCTACGTTGAGATCCACCACTCAACATGCAATTGCAATTGCAAATGCAACTTCAAAATTTGGCAGAATGTGAGGAGTGTCGTAATACTATTCTCCCTCTGCATACCATATTATGTGTGGAATATAGCGTGAAGCTGAAAAAAAAATGAAAGTTATCAAACTCAAACGACTTGGTAAAAAATATATACGCATCAAATTGGGAGCCAAAATTTATTAATGAAACTAATCAAAGTTATAAATCAAAGGTGATAAAACATAATGAAGCAAATATCATAAACTTCTAATCGCATAATCATTATGGATCTAAACAGGTGTAAATATTCCATTTTGCCACATTGTAGTAATTATCTATAATTAATTTATGATATTCACTTTGTATCTATTACTCGACAAATAGAATATTATTATGCTATAAATTTACTAAATGTGACATTATGGCTTTTGAATTAACTCTTGTGGTTGCAGTTGTCCAACAGATAGTGATAAGTTCGCAGTATAGAATGAACATAACGTTGTGTTGTGAACGAAATATAAAATTTAAAAAATTCATAATTTTTGTTGTTTCACGTTACAATATGTGACTATACGTTATATAAGCATGTATATGGCAGTTATACTTTCTTTACCGTCATAACTGAACAAGCCCAAACAATACATTCCTATTTAGTTCGTAGAGCGTGGTTTTGCGCTAATGATAAAAGACGCTTAGAGCCCCCCGTCTTAATGACACTTCTCTATTGTACAGCTTAAGTGCTTAATCGAGGCGAACAAACAGATAAGCATCACGTTATATGTATTATATATAAATTATATATATAGATAATTGGCTAGTATTTATACGTAGAAGTGTGAAAATATGATCCCTTTTAATGTAGAACTAGAATATAATATGACGATGATGGATAGCCAGTGAAATGTTGTGTTTTGTTTTTTTTAAGATTCGCGCTGTAACCGGCGCACAGGGTAGGCAGATAGAATCTAGGAATAAGACACTCTATTCCTTAGTTGCTTGCGAAGTTTTCGAGGATTTTCACGTTGAGTGGTGGAACTCAACGCCGAGCTTTTTGCCTTGATGCCAGAGCGAAGAAATAGAACTATTAAGAAATAATACTTTATTCCCTTGATTGGGGATCGAACCCACAACCATCGCGTAACAGTCACACCTTTGTGCACCTGCGCTTCGACGGCCTCAGTGTGTAGTATTTGTTAATATAAAAATTTTTATATTATAATGATAATTATGTAATCTTAAATTGTAAGGATAATAATTGTGTAATCTTATTTTTTTTAAATAAATTACATATTAAAGTAACGTCTTTAAAATGAACACATACATTTACAGAGAACAGAACACATTACACACTGCGGTGTATAATAAATTTACAAGTATAAAAGATGAAAAATTAACTTAATTATTAAACTAATTATTAATTAATTATTGGTGTTCTTTCCTTTCATTTCATTTTTCAAACCCTCTTTCACCTTTCATCTTTAATTTTTTAGAATGAAAATTAAAGGTGAGCACCACTTTCATTTTAAAAAAGTTTTACTTTATGATAAACTCTTTACTCCTTTAAATACTAGAACTTTGGTTCGTTAGTATAAATTAATTCAACTTTCATTCGACATTCAAAGAAAAACGAAATACTATAGTATTTAAGTTCTTGTAATGAACATAAAAGTTACTGCGAATCTCTATTCTAATCCGAATATCCTTAAATCCCTATAATTATATCCTGAGCTCTTACTGAAAATGAACAGCGACGAAAAAAATCTAAAAATAATTTTTGAATAGGTTTTCACCGATTCCCTATTTGATATAGTTCGTCGATTATTATTTTATTCATTTTTACGATACGTATGATTGTCTATTTGGTGAATTTTTATGAATATCAAATCATTAGTACCACTCACAAGTTAAGACGAATCGATTGACGTAAGAATCATTAAAATCGGTTTACCTATTTGATCTCTACAGCGCTACGCAGCTCATATAATAAAAATTAAATTAATATAAAATATTCTTATCTTATATTGTATAATGAATATGACTTCTATGTTCTTTTTATGTATTGCTTGACTTGTAATTGTTATAAAAAAGTGCAATTTAAATCAAAAATAACTCCTCTACGATAATGACAGTAGCTGTTAAAATTATTGGTTATTATATTTAAATTTAATATTATACTAATATTACCGCTTTAGCAAGGTTTTGGTTAAAATTATTAATTGATTAATTTTATATGTTTGTATTGTAAGCTAATTAGTTTTATAAATATATACAATGTTGATTTTCCCTAAAGCCGCACTTCTGGCCTGAGGGATAATATCAAAATCACTCCTTGCCGTATTTAAGAAGGGGGGTTGCTTATACTGTGATTTTATATTCAATTTGCTTATCCTGGCATCGTATCCCTATATTTATTTTACATTAGACTATAATGTGCATAAGGATATTATAATATGACACGGGGATTTTCCGTACAATATTTACATAAGCATTTTTAAATAGAAATAAGACTTATTAGAAAGAATGCACAATATTCATTATAAAAATATGAATAAAGAATAATAACAATTTACAGATTCATCTTTATTTATTAAGCTACCCTTTAGCTATTTATTAATATACTTCTGGCCACGTAATGGAAGCTACGAATATTAAGTTTCAAAAGTAATTTATACCTAATTGATCCACCGACTAACTAACTCGGAAGTTTGCGAAATAACAAAAGCTATTACTTACCAACAAAATATATACAAAGAGTAAATATTCCGAAACCGACAATCTCTGTGTAATTAATGAAGTGATTCAGCATAGATTCGAGGAGGGCAGAAGTATTTGGCTTCGCGATCACGAGTTTGCCTCAATTAGATTGCTAATATAAGAGCCCCTAAAAGATACAGACTCGCAAATCAAAGTTGGAATCGCTATGATAAAAGATAAATGATAAAATATATATATATATATATATATATATATATATATATATATTATTGTAAATATCACATAAATAAATGATTCTAAAAATATTTATAGATTAATAAAAATCTATCATTTAATATATTTACATAAATTAGAGTAAAGAAAAAAATCTAATTAAATAAAAAAGAACGGATAAGGAAGAATAAGGAGGATATAGGTTTATGGTGTGTTAACGAAAAAAGATAATCTGTGTAAAATAAGTCAGTAAAATAATATATTTTTCCAAAATAGGAGATCCGTTCTCGATGCTACGATTCAGTGCTACGACAGTCCTGTTAAAGTATACGAGTAGCTTAATTAAGTAAGCTAAAGTAAAAGCTTTTAATAGTCCCAACATGAATTGTCGATTAGAGAAACATTTTATTTATTTTAGATATTGATTTTGTTATATAAAAAAGAAAAGAATAAAAATATCATAACTGTATATTCTTTCTAATAATCAGGTCAAAAGAAATTAATATCACTGCCAAGAAAATTCTAATAAAAAAAGTTAATAATCTGATGGTTCAAATTATTAGCAAGGGTCTTCAGATTTAAATAAGATCATAAATATTTTAATATTAGACTGCGTTGTTAAATTTGGCTGAAGCAATATTTCATTTACTGTTCAATTTGAATATTAAAACATTGATTGAAAAGTTAAGCGATTATGAAATTATTAAATTTGTTTGATGTGCTGCCTTTATTGGTCGATACTTGTTTTGACTACTAAGCCAGTGATTGAAGATCGTTGCCAGACAGACACACTCAAATCCTATGAGCTATAAGCACCTATGAGAATATTTGTATCAAATAATATGTTTTACACTTTAGTATATTAGATTTGTCGACGCTTATAAGAGTTTAGAGTTGTTTGGCAGGGGGTTAAAACCATGAAGTGTCTGGCAAATTGTAGCTACATAAAAAAAAAAAAAATAAACATTTCAGTTTGACAACCTAATTGCTTTATAAAAAACTAGCATGTTACTGTGAAGATGAAGTTTCCATTTACTGTGAAGGCTTTCAAGCAGAATTAGGAACTCTCGACGGTCGCCTTTCCCATGAATAAAGTCTCCTATGAACATTGTCTTAGTTGGTAGCAAAGTTTGATTAAAATTTAACACTCAC
>JAEBDU010012561.1:0-11377 GCA_016802625.1 Heliconius numata | reverse complement strand
ATAAATATTTTTAAAAAAGTGATTGACCAATCTTTAATAACAAAAATCGCATTCAATTGGCAGTGGGCGGGCGAGGAGGAAGACGCAGAAGGCGCGAGTGCGCTGGCGGCGGCGGTGCGCGCCCTCAGCGAGCTCGTGTCGCGGCGCCGCCTCGCGCACCACCCGCTGCTGGCGGCGGCGCTGCGCCTGCGCGTGGAGCACGGCGCGCCGTCGGCGGGCGCGGCAGGCGCGTCGGCGGAAGGCGCAGGCGCGGGCGGCGCGTTGCTCGGCGCCCTGGCGGGGGGCGTGATGCTGTTGCTGGGAGGCGCGGCGGGCGCGGCGCTGCTCGTACGACGACGGCGCACGGCGGCCGCGGCGGCGGAGGAGCGCTCGCGGCGGCGCGACGAGGAGAAGTCGAACAACCTGCAGAACGAGGAGAACCTGCGGCGCTTCGCCAACCCGCTGCGCGAGGAGGAGCTGCCGCGCGCGCACTCGCTGTACAAGGCGCAGAACGCGGACGCGCGCAACAACACGCCGCCGCGCGACAAGGAGCTCACGAAGCGCGCGCTGCCGCCGCCTGAGCCGCCGCCCGCGCGCCGAGCGCCGCCCGAGCGCCTCACCGTGCTGGTATAGCACCGTGCCGGTGTAGCGCCGTGCTGGTGCAGCACGGTGCCAGTGTGATACTAGTGTAGCGTAGTGCTTGCAGTCGAGCGACCGTCGCCGCCTTATTTATTATGTTGTAGAATGATCGTGTTTTGTAAATATGTATTATTGTAAATAATGTTAAAAAGAGTGATGTAATTTAAAAGAAATAATTTAGGATTTCTTACTGATTGAAAGGATTTTATATTTGTAAAAAAGGTTGTAAAATTAGAAAAAAAAGAATAGTAATAAAGTACCACAAAATTAATATGCATTTCATTTATCGCAGACCTTTTCCACATACAAACACACACAACATATCACACATCTAGATCTAGACGTAAAGTAGTTATATCAAAACTAAATTTCCAGCATATATGGTTTATATTTGAATATTAATTATTTTCAATTGGAGCAAAGAAAAACTTGGTATTAATTTACATAAATCATAAAAGAATATTTTATTAAATATTATATATACATATATTTAAATATGTCCTAATACCATTATTCATTTTATTTTCTTTTGGACTTATACTGTACTTACATTTAAGGAATGGAATTGTAAAAATAATGTAACACAATAAAATACCTCTTCTCCTGCTGTTGACTCTAAACCAATGTTTTTGTCATCTTCATGTCTTGCTCTAGAAGCCCTTGCTTTAGAAGGTATCTCTCATCTGTAAAAAAAGAATTCATTTAAAATTAATATTATTGCGCGTTTATTAGTTTGTGCTGGTATTTTTTTAACAACTTTAAGTGCTTTAATATTATTATTATATATGTAATGTAAATAAAACATTCAAGTTCATAATAAGTATTCTATTGGCTAGGTATCCTGACACAAACTAAACTTGTCATATATAATTTCAACTTACCCACTTAAATTCACTTTATTATTTAACAAAGCAAATAAGTACCTACATTTAAATCTACATAACAATCTTTGACTTTATATATGACAATTATAATTATAAAAAATAAAATAAATCAGCTTCACACTGTATCCCACATACTTCAGGGGAGGCAGAGATATCTAATGGTAAGAAACTTCTTTGCCTACTTTTTTTGAGTTTTAAGAGGCACTGCATGTTGAGTGGCGAAACTCAACGCCGGGCTATTGTCTTGATGCCAGAGCGAAGGAATGGTGTTGGTTTTGGTGTTGGTCTAGGTTTAGGTTTAGGTTTAATCTTTGTGAATTTTATTAACTTTAAAATATACATTTTTGAAAACAATGATACTTATAGAAGTATTCTATACAGTTAAAATAAAAAAGAAATACATGTTTCTTATTATACTAGTAGTACATACCCTTTACATTGTCTTCAGTAAGATTGTAAGAGAAAATATTAAATGTTATGTATCAAGTTATAAATTTACTTAGGTTTTTTTTTAATTTACCTAGGTTTAGGACTGTTCAAAAGATTTTTTTTCCATAGAATATTTTAACATACTTACACAATGCTCTAACTACACTAAACTTTATGCTTCACTTCAATAAGTGTCTTAAATTTTGCATATAATGAAATTAAAATATAGTTAACACATAAATTCTTGTATAACTTTCACTAGGAAACTAAAATTATAAGAGAAAAATTATTTATATGCACTATTTATCTCCCCTAATATGCTAAAGATATTGTCCAGGGTCTGTTATCTCCCATATCGTCGGGGATAGTGCAAATCCGCGTAACTAGCATTGGATAATTTCGCGTAACTGACATTTGTAGCTAAATCTCAATTTCACGGCCATTCGACGTAAGATCCCGATAGGCAGCCTCCTGTTTGATGGGATTTTTTTTTCGACCAATATAAAGCTAGATTTCGCCTAAAAACAATACTGCGTATCTATAGTCGACAATTAACAGTACCGCGTATGTCTTCAAGTGTTATTAGAAGTGTATTTTGTAGTTTATTTTTGCTGTCAAACTCCGTCAAAACACATTAAAACAAGTAGAGCTTACTAAAGAAATTGCTGGCACGCTCGAAACGTCATAAATTAAGAACTGAACTGAACTAAAGAAATCGAAGCTTTATCTTGTTGCGACACAACCACTTTTAGATAGATAAATCTCTTTATTGCATACATATAGAAAATAAAATATTTTACAAGAGAAATATAGACCAATATTGAAAACAGATAAAAATAAAAACACAACACAATAAAGACATTTAGCGCATAGAGGCAGTAAGCAAAGGTCAGGCCTTATCACTGCTAGTGATCTCTTACAGGTATAATTAAATAACAATAAGATTTATTTGTATCTATTCCTTTTTACTTTTCACTTTTAGTGCATTCTGCTTAGAAAGTCCCAAATTACTGTCTATTTTCTGAAATAACCAATGTTGCATGGGTAGCTTCAACATCAACATGTAGCAATAATAATTTGTTTCCTAAAAGAATCCTGGAACGTGAGGCTGCCATTGAGGCTGAAAAAAGATGCATGTGATCTATGTTGTTCATATAAAGCTGGCAAAATTACTTAACAAATACATCAATAACATGTGTCACGTAAAGATTTAGCAAACGAGAAAAGACTTTAGACAAAGAGGCTGCAAAAATGGAAAGTTTCACGTAGTAACAGCCGATTTACAAGCTATGAAATTATGTCCATTTTTGAAAGCTAGTGCATTGTATCTTAAAATGAAGTTAATTGTCCATATAAAACACTATTGGCTTAATAAGACAACATCACATTTAAAAGCTTCCACATGCACTTCCTTTTTTGTCGATTATTTGAAGAAAATCTTAGAAGAGAGTACTAAAAACGTCGTAATTTATATTGATGGTTTACATCACAAAACAGAAACGTCATAGTTTCAAACGCGCTTCCGCATTTTTTTAGAAAAAGACCATACTCAAATGGAAGTGGATTCAGTTCACTACATAATAGAAAGTTAAAACATCGGGAAATACTTTTATATAGTCAATACTCCTCAGTTACCAAAGAAGCTAGCCTGAATCCATTTCCACATGAAGTAGTAACGTGTGACCACACTTTTTTCAAGGGTTATAGCATTAAAAGTAATCTTATTTATGATACAATCCGCCCTGGAAGAGGGGCTAGTACAAAGTGCGGCAAAGTGGTTTTATTGAAAACAAACTGAACTAATTTCAGCTATTACTACAAATACCAAAAAAGTATTACCCCATTTATTCCTTATTCACTATACTTTATTCTTATCTAAGAAAATGACTGAGACATAAAGTTTATTTATATAAGGTAGCTGAAGAATCTATTATTGTTATTCATATATTAAATATATAACAGTAATTTGCTTTTAAATTTACTGATAATATGTTTTCTGAAAAAGCTCTTGGTCTTTTATGTATCAGTACTTTGAAATTATTTATACTTGTAATACTTAAAGATGTATACTTAGGCTGATAAAGAATCGCTCAAAGCTGATTAAAAAGTGTTATTGATAGTGTATTTTCAATTTTATATTTAAGGGGGATTGTTTGAAAAAATACATTAATTAATAAATAATAAAATCTTCATTTTATTATTAAATATTATTTGGAACATTAATTGCACGTTTGATTTTAAAACCGTGTAACTAACTGTCAGGTTTCAATTTAATAAGATCGTGGCCAAATCAAATCAGCGTAAGTGGCGTGTCGCTTAAATTAACCACTTGTTAACCACTGTAAAGGATTGTATATGACAAAAATATGTAGAAAATATCAATTATTATTCTCTATGTTAAAATGAGACCACTTGGAATTAAATTAACGATGTTATAAAGTTTTAACCTCCTCCTGTAAAATCTGATCAAATGCAGATACGCGCTCCCCACCTGTGGTATATACGCGGTTCTGCACTATCCCCGACGATATAAAAAATTTTGCCTGCACACATAGATATTCTTTGGCTGTGTGTGTTTGGTGCTAGAACTGGCATTAGTTCATTCCACGTTACGTTTAGGCGTGACACTCCCAGGCTTCTTCTTTGTTACAAGATTCAAACTTGCTTTCACGTTACTATTTTAATTATAATGAATTTAATTTATCTGCTGAAGAATATTAGACAAAAATAATTATACAATAAATTGGATTTTTATAATATTAATTCCACATGTTACTTTTTGTTTATATTGTTATATTTGACTTTTGTCAATGGCAACAATATTATCCGGGACTTAACTATAGCGATGGCTAAATTAAATTTTATTACAATTTATGTGTTGATGGAGTCTGTTATTCTTTTCGCATATCTTGTAAATTTGCTGTATTCTGGCTTTATATATTTAAAACTCTTCTTTATATTTAAGTTTATTTATTTCTTTTATATATTTACTTTACGTTTATCTATTAAAATGGCTAAAAACCTCCATAGAAGATGTGCTGAGTGTGGCAAACAAGCGGTCTGAAGATTTGGCGTTTTCCTTTTACAGGTTTCCAAAACCTGGAATATACAATATTGCCAAGTGATGATATCCCAAACATTGAATTGATATATCTTATTAATAATACTTTACTTTATTCGTGAAATAAAAAATTAGAAAAGCAAAATATATAATGGCGGCTGTTGTGCCACACCCAGTTTTTAAGTGAAAATTAAGTGTACGTGACCGACGGGACCAATATAATAGACTATCGGACGCGCGCAGCTTCGCTTGCTTATTTAGGAGTGAATTCTAATAAACCACGAAACATGTGCTCAATTAAATATTTTTGAGTCTAAATTTCAATTTTTTTAAAAATCGGTGCCGATTTAATCTTTTTTCCATACAAACATTGAACCCTTATTTCACCCCTTTAGGGTTAATAGTTTTCAAAATCCCTTAGTGGATGTCCATACTACGAAAGTAAATATCTGTCCAAATTTCACGTTTCTATAGTCTGGCAAATATGTTATTGATAATGGGAAGCACGCGCGGCAAATTGCGCAGTATACGTATGCGCAGAGAACGTTCGATCAGTGTTACCCTGTTATGTTGTTTTACCCCACGCTTAGCAAATCACATTTACCTATACGATAATTAAAATATCTGATCATGTTTATGTTGTAGTAAATTATACAAAACGAAAATTTTATGAGGATAGGTAAATATCCAAAAATAATCAGCTGTATATTGTTGTCGAGAATAAAATTAACACTAGCCCGAAAAGTATAATAACATTTTTTTGTCAATAAATAATTAATCAATTCTAAGCTTCTGCTTATATAACTAATGGCACATGATATTTATATATATACGTATATACTATATACACACTTATGTACAACATAAACATTCAGTATGTGTAATACAAGCTATACACTATGCAATATGGATAAAGAAATATATGGCAATATTTAAATTTCTTAAAGATTATATTAAAAAAAAATTGGGTAAATTATTTCAATAAATTTTGAGGTAAAAAAAATGAGAGTGCGGTATCCCTTTGCCATACAAGTTACTGTGCGTCAGTGTGAGTTCTACGTCCTTACAGGAAATTCGCACCCACACATCTTTATAGGTACAATCGAGCTCACACTATATTGTTCAAACAAGAATATAATTAATTGTAAACAAAAATGCCTTTTACCGTGTTGATTGTTTGCTTTATTATTTGTCAATTTTAATTTTTTACTTTCTTGCATGCATTAATTAACGTTTTAAATAAAACGGTAATAAATTTAATAATTTATTTAATTTCAATACATGTGTACAATTTTTTTGTATTTATTATTATTTTTATGCTTTTATTTATTTATGTATTTATTTTTGAATTTTTTAGTACTTTTATGTACCTTATTAAAATTACTTTTTAATTATTTATTTTTTATTGAATTTGGATTGAGAAGATTTGTATGTGGCCCCATTATAATTCAATTCAGTTTTTTATTTAATTTTTCAATTTGGTTATCCATTACTTGATTTTGCATGTTGCTGAAGCTAACACACTAATTATTATAATATTACTAGATAAATATACTCTACTACGGCATTCCGTATATATGATGCTATCATATGATATTGTATTCATATTTCATAGTAATGAACTGATAGCGTTGCGCTCGACTGTACCGTAGTGTAGTCACACCCCGCACCGATTCCCCGCGAGCCCTTACGGGGAATCGGTGCGGCGTGAGCGGGTGTCTATGTGCAGACATCAAAATACGCTTTCTGCGCAGTTTGCCGCGCGTGCTTCCCATTATCAATAATATATTTGCCAGACTATACCATCAGCGGTTACGGCTGTGCGCGCGTCTTCCCTGAGTCAGTGAGAACAAGTCCTTTTATATGTATAGATGATTCTACGTACTGTTTGATTTTTTATTTATTAAAAAAAAATCAATAAATTTATTTATTTAATATTTTCAGAGCACAAGCTTGGGCCAAATTTTGTTGGCCTAATAAAGATTTTATTCCTATCAATCATTACAATCTATATATAATTCCAATAAAGTCCTATGTGCGAGACATTTTAGTATATCTCAGTTTCATGTTACTGGAAAACGAAGACTGATCATGTATGCTGTGCCAACCTTAGTTGAGCAGCATGATTTACCTATGAATGAAAAAAAATATCAGGTTTAGTTTTTTATTGCAACTAAATAATATATTGTTAGCCATTGTGTAACTCTTTTAACTAACTAGACTTTATGTTGTCTATATTTTTGCAGATTGACAATCAGACAAATAAAATGATGGAACAGAAGCCTTCAACCTCTAGAATTCCTTTGACACAAATTGAAAATATGAATCAGCTCAATGCACAAATTACAACAAATTGTTTTCTTCAACAACCCGCAGAAGTTATAACTACACCTAAACCAACAACAAAAGTAATTTTGTTATTTATATACATATATTCTTTTTTTGGTAAAAGTATATAAAACTGTTTGTGTTTCAGAATGGTGATTGTGCAGTGGTAACCCCAAAATCAGTAGAAACACATTTACTTCCCCCCTCTTCTCCTAAAAAAAGGAAAGGAATGCTCAGGTCTTTGACTGCGAGTAAAATTAGTGACATGAGCCCCAAAGAATTGAAACTATACAATATATGCCAAAAGAGAATAAAAGAAACTATGAGATTAAGGAAAACATTAAAAAGTAAGAAAATTAAAAATGTGTTATAAAAGCATTAATAGAAGAAGAAAATGTGCAGAAGCTGTGCAATTTAAATATGAGTAATAGTTTTGCCATATTATTGCAAAGCCAAATAAAAAATTGGCCAAAAAAACCGAGAGGTAGGAGATATTCTCTAAACCAAAAAAATATGGCTTTGGTTATTTATAAACGATCACCAGCATGTTATAGACTTTTAAGAAGAATGTTTGCTCTGCCATGCCAAAGTAGTCTGAATAAACTTCTGAATAGATTGCCCTTGAAACCAGGAATAAATGGACATATATTTTCTGCTTTAAAAAAAATGGCTGAAAACTATAGTGATGAGAACATTTGTATTTTGTCATTTGATGAAATGTCCATTAAAAAACATCTGTATTATAATTCTCAACAAGATGAAGTTCAGGGCTTTCAAGACCACGGCCACCACGGCAAAAGTAATGGAGTTGCTACTAAAGCCCTTGTATTTATGCTTTCTGGAATTAAAAGAAAATGGAAGCAGCCTATTGCTTTTTATTTTTCAAACACCTTAAATGCAGATAGGTTGACTGTGATTTTAAAAGAGGTAAATTTATTAACTATTTTAAAAGATTTAATTAATTTTTTTGACTTCACTAGTGTTAAACTTCTTTTTTTAGGTGCTGAAACAATGCTTCGAAGCACACATGAATGTAGTTGCAACAGTATGTGACTTATCCACAGTTAATTTAAAAGTTCTTAAAACATTAGGAGCTACAACACAGGAGCCATTCTTTACTTTGTATGGACGAGAAATTGTATCAATTTTAGACCCACCACATTTGCTTAAATGTACAAGAAATTTGTTCATGAAGCATGATATTGAGTGCAGTACTGATATTCAAAATAATGAAAACCCTGTAAAGGGTAAGCACATTATTTTTATTTTGTTTACTTTTAATAGATTTCAGTATTATTTTTTAGATTATAGTTTTGTTGTTTTTATCCTCTATAATTATACTGTTTAAAATAGTTTTTTTTTGTAGTTAGTTGTCACATTTATGAAGTGTTATTGCAAACCACTTTCCCAGAGCATTTATATAGTCTGTACATTGTAGCACATGTTATAGAATAAGCATTTTTAATTTGTTATAGATAAAAATTGTTTTGTTAAAGGTGTTGCAAAATGGAGTCACATTGAGGCATTTTATAATTTAGACGAAAATAATACTAAGTTTGTCTTTGCTCCTGCTCTGACCGAAAATCATTTACATCCAAATTTAAAACAGCAGATGAGGGTAAAACTTGCTGCACAAATATTTAGCCACTCTGTTGCTGCTGGGATTTTGGCAAAAATTGCATCCAGTGAGTATTCTCATTATCTATTGAGAAACAACCATGGTACATCCATATAACAATTATTTATTACACATGTCTCTAATATTTATTCTAGTATAGAAAAGAGAGCTACCCTCTATATATAGGAAATATTTAAGAAAGAAATATAATTGTAATTAGTTCATTAAATAATTTATTTCTTATTATATAAATTTAATATATAATATAAATATAAACAAAAATAACTATATCCTTCATATTATATTTAGGTTATGCTTTTATGTATAGGTATATGTAAATGTAAAAATGTATATGCATAGATATATATATGTAATATTTATGTTTAATTGTGTGTATTTATTTATGTGTATGTTTCTGTTGTGTAAATGTATTTTTTTATGTTAAATGCAATATATTATTATATAACAAGCAGCAATACTAATTTTAATATGATTTTTTTTATTGCAGATGAGCTTCCCTCTGAAGCTCACGCTACAGCAACATTATTAAAAAAAATTGATAATTTATTTGATAGTGTTAATGCTGACACCCCGGGCTTGCGACGAGGAAAACAATATTCAATTATTATGACCAAAACAAGCCCTCATTTAGCCTTATTTTTTGAAATGAGGAAACTTATTTCTTCAATGAAATTTCTTAACAATTGTACCATGCCTCCTTCCCAAGAAGGCTGGATACACACACTCAACGCAATTGAAAAACTGTATGATAATCTTAAAAAAAATAATGTTAATAAGCTTTCCACCCGTCGTTTAAATCAAGATCCCTTAGAAAATTTCTTTGGATGCATCAGGTATAACTGTGGGTCAAATACAAATCCGACGATACAACAATTTATTGCAGGGACAAAAAACGGCTATTGTCAGCAACTTGCGACATTCAGGACAAAAGACAAATTGCGAAAATGATACTGCTCAAATTGCTGACAATTTAATTAGTTTTCTTACAGAAGAAGAATCTATCATAGAAAAATTTTACGACATGACTGACATTGAGTATGATATTGATTTTGGAAAGGTGGCAGCTGGAGCAGTTGACGAAGTAGAGAAGGTGACACCAGAGTCTCAAGCTTGTGCATATGTTTGTGGCTTCATTTTTAAAAAACTAAAGAATAAGAACTGTGTACATTGTAAAAATGCTTTGCTTACAGTTTCTGAAAATGCCATTCATATATTTACAGGCCTTAAAGAATATAAAACTAACCTTAACACCTCAACCTCTTTAAATTATGTCAACGAAAATTTTGTAATAAGTGTTCAAGCTTTAGCTACAATTATAAATAAATATTTAAATGTATCAGTATGGAAACCACATCTAAAAAAGAACATGTTACTATCTCTTAATCAATTTAACTTTGATTTTCTCTATAATTGTAGAGATCATTTAAATACAAATATAGAGCATATAAAAAACTGTACATTTCATATATGTCTAAACAGATATATAACTTTAAAAAATAGAGAAATGATTAAAGATGACAAACAAAAAGTTTTAGTTAGGAAATTAAAAATTTTCAGAAACAAATAAAAGTATGCATGTGTGTTAATATTCAATTTTAAATTTATTTGCTTTTTACTAAATACAATAAAAAAATCTAAATTCGTAGGGCGGAGCTAAAGCTACTCCCCTTCGAGAGATCAAAAAAACCGAAGAACAGCCTGTTCCAGAGCAAGGTAATCAAAAAACAAATTATTTTAAACTTTACCATAAACCAACACACGTAATTATGATTCTATTAACCTGGTATTTAATCCATAATATAGAAGGTTAAGAAGAAATGGATATAGATGACACCACCCCAGGCAGAGGACACTTTAGAATCTGAACAAGAAGCTGCAGGAAACTTCAGAGCGGAAGCGGCATTTCCTGCAGTTAAGTTATTAGACTTTTAAGTAAGTATTTAGACTATTTTTAAATTGGATGTTTTATAATTTAAATTTCAAATATGTTGTGTTAGTTGATAATATATTTCAATGTTTAATTAAATTTGTGTGTCATTTTTTTCATAACACCAAATCATTTTCCTCTGCATGCTGATGTCCTCTATGGCACGGAAAAGTCCCCTATGTTCGACTGTCCAGCAATAACAATTGAAGATGTTGCAGTAAATGCTGCCTTAGCAGCATAAGAATTGGAAAATGTCCCATTGCAGATGATTGAGGTGTGTTTTTTTAAATCATGTACATAGCAATAATAGAGATTTTATTTGTTTAGAAAAGGAATAAATTAAAAGTTTATTTTAAAAAATCGATTTCATAAAGCAAACTTGTATTAACTTAACCAAATCATTACTGTGGTTATTACGGCTTATTGTTCCTTTATACAACTATATATAAACTTGCAGGCCGCTACTGAAGGACCCCTCGAGAAGAATTCCC
>JAEBDU010012559.1:90009-131162 GCA_016802625.1 Heliconius numata | reverse complement strand
AAAACTTATTTGCTCTAGCAACATCCGTCGCATAACGACCACTGAAAAGGGTCCACTCAAACATAATGTACGCGTAGTGAGTGCCCCAAAACAAATCCAAGGTGGCCACTTATAAAACACTGAGCTTCCACCGAAGGTCAAACCTTTGGGTACCGAGTCCCGGACGAAATGTAAGGACAAATCCCCATATTACTGTTATTACTATCCCGGAAAGGGACAAGAGTTAATATCCTCGCCTTCTTAGAGGTTACTACGCGTTATAGGGTGTAAGTTATGTACTTACATATATTGTCTTGTAACTATTGCTTAATGCTGAAGTGTTATTGTTGAAGGGAACTATTTTAATGTAAAATGGCAGCTGAAACATAATTAAAGGGAAAGTCCACGTGCAGTATTTGTCGTATTGAAAATCTATATAGGAATTTAAAATGTAGCTCGATTTACAATTTTATTACTAGTTACCAAAATTGCAATTTAAACTATTTTAAATTATTTTATATAATAGTCTCATAAAAAGTATTTTAGAATATGGCAGTGTAGTGTGGCGACCACATTACGCCACACATATTTTGAGACTGGAACGTCTTCAAAAGCGTTTTTTGTGGAATCTGTCATTTTCTACAGGAAACGTTAAAAAGTTAACTTCGTATAGCGAGAGGTTAAAATATTTTAAAATGATATCACTGGACAATCGTAGAACTTTATTAGATATTCGCTTTGTTTATAAAATATTAAATAATTATATTGACTGCCCTCAATTGTTAAGTAGCTTTAATTTCAAAGTCCCTCGTTGCTATCCTAGGTCTAAAATTGCACCACTATCTATCCCATTTCGTCGCACTGTACTCGGTTCCAATTCAGCAATTCCTCGTATGAACAAACTTGTAAACGACTATAGTATGGTTACGGATGTATTTTATGATTCGATAAGTAAATTTCACAATAATATCTTGAAAAATATCAAATAAGTTTCATCAACTAGTGGCTAGCACTTAAACTGCATACAAGTTGATTAGCATTTAATTTAATAAACATTAGATTTAAGTAAAACAATTATGTAATTGCATGCTGTGTTTACCTTTGTATAGTTGTACAATTAAGTTCTTTTTTTTTTGTGAAAGTGAATGTGTTAGATTATAAGTATTATTGTAACAACTGCTGGTGAACCTTTTACAAATAAAATAAAATAAAAAAAATATTTTCTTATAAATATTTTGCTCCATAATTCCCTCTTTTGGCTTAATTCAAGATTCGATAAAAATTATATTCTTAAAGAAATCACTTTAATATTTGTATAAAATAATTTTGTAATATTGATTTTATTTTATTATTCCGAATTCCACATGATCACATATCTTAAAATTAAATTTTAAAAAATCTTTTACAACATATATCTCGAAAAGAAACGAATAACACGGAATTTGAACATTTTATGACGTACCAACATATGAGTGCATAGCTGCGATGCCAAATATGCAGGAAAGCTGGACGCAGGCACGCCGCAACCATCCAACTATCCGCGCCGACCTGCTCCGAGCCACGTCTGCTATGCTCGCAGGAAATGTCGGCGGAGCACGTGCCCGGATACCGGGGACCAGGTACAATGTACGTACGCCTCTCCAAATCTAACTTTATAGCTTATTGAATTTATATGAAAGGTTTTGTTTGCAGATACTGTGAGAGGCTAGTCGTAACGAATGTACGACTGTAGGTTCCAAACTCACTCAAAGAAATGAAATATTTCATGAACCGGGGACTTGACGAGCGAAGTGACCAGGGGTCGAAGCTCTTTGTGCTTATTACAATATACAACTTGACAGTAGATTAGAAAAAAATATATATAATATTTAAAATTTATATTTATTGTGATAAAAACAACAACATTTAAACTTTACAACGATCATTATATGAATTGTGTAGACTATTTCTTTGCAGCTAACTTCTTTCTGAGAGACTCCGGCATCTCGGCGGGGGGAGGTCGGGGCATCAGGGTGTACACTTTAAAGGCATCGTAGATGAACCATTGCAGACCTGTCAAGGTGCCTATCATGATGATACGAGCCACGAGACCGCGCCAGATCCCGAGCATGCCGACTTCAGATATAATACCGCCGATTGAAGCGCTCGGATCCTTGTTGAGCTTCGACACGATGGTGTCGGAGGGGTGCGACACGATCGCGCAGAGCACGCCCGCGATGTAGCCCGCCGCGAACGTTACTATCAACTGTTCTCCCTTAGTGCACTGATCTCTTGGCTTAGGGACCACATTAGCGTACAAATATTCCACAGTTTTCTCGAAGGATGTAAACTTCATCATAGTGTAAGGCACCTGCCGACCCCACAGCGGTGTTATACCCTTGTAAAACACGCCGAACCCTTCAGTGGACATCATGTGCGGCATCGCCTTCCTCAACTGCGATGTGTAACCTGGCGTGGTCTGCATCCTAACTTTGGCGGCCTCAAAGGGCGCTAGAAATATATCTGCCACGAACTCCGCCGAGGCCGCAGCGGCCAAGTATAAGTACGTTCTATACAAAAATGCACTTTCCTCATCAACGAGGGTGCTATATTTATATTTAAAATATTCGTAGCCGGCAAATTTGGCTGACCCTTGAAAAGTGTAACCTATAAAAGTGGGCGCCCAGCCTTTCACTATGTTACTGACTCCTCCTTCACTCAAGGAGATCGAGAAGCCTTTAAATATGGACTTGTACTTAGCGGGGTCGACCTGGAGCCGACACTTGACCAGGTCAAGGGGCGTGAGCAGTGTGTGCGTGCTGCCGCACGCGACGGCGCCGCCCGCCGCGCACAGCATGAAGAACTTGTTGCTGAACATCTCACATGAAAACTCCTCCTGACCTTTTTTCGCCATTGTTTCTTTTTACCGACCACTTTATAACCTTTTATATAATTTATTTATAGTTTTATTATGAGATATTCAAAAAAGAAAACCTTTGGAAAGAAGAAAGAAGGAAGCCATTGTGTTTTCGAAAAAGCAGATAAGTCAACACAACATGACAGATGACAGCGCGTTGATGGAATCGAAAATATTTTTTTTATTTAAATATGATTAGCGGTGGTGTCTTTGAAAGTAAGTTGTATACGATGCGAGAATTACTTGTTTCATCTCAATCATGGACCTTAACTTTAAAATATATGTAGTTTTTTTAGCTTCACGTTCGACACCCCGTTCCTCATTTTTGGCCGAATTCTTGAGGCATTGCATGTTGAGTGGCGGAACTTTGCCTTGTTGCCAGAGTGAAAAGATGAAAATAATGAAGCTACAGGTTATTTCCAGTTTTTTTCATTCCATTATACAAAAGATACTTATATTCCAATACCGAGTCCATAACATCTGATAAGAAAAATATTTAGGATCACAGATATAGTATTCTGTTTTAAGCATAAAACAGCAAAAAGAGAAAATAAATTAACAAAATATTGTTTTAAAAATTTGTTTATTTGTTTAAATTAAAAATTCAACTTACGATCTAAGTTAAAACATTATTATATAACGAACAATATATCGAATATCAATCCTCGTATGCACATATTTACAAAATAAAACAAAATCTATTGCGAAACGCCAAATCGCTGTCGTTGGAAATATAAAATAAATAATTTTTAAATAAACATTATTTCGAGACTTAATTCTATACACTGGCACTAAAAATGGCGATATTATATAAAAAAGTGAAAACATCGATTAAAGTCGAGAGAAATATAAAAATCGATTATCGTAATCGGAAGATCGTCACTTAGCTAACAACATCGATTATATTAACAAAAGACCAGCTACAGGTTAAAACTTTTTAATATAAAGTAAAAGTGTAGCCATATTATAAATATATTAAACTTATTAGAATCGTATATAATAATAAAAATTAATTATTATTAGCATGTTGTTAGTTAAGTTCGTAATATCTACACTATGTATTATGCATCCATCTCACACAATTAATACTGTCTTCGAATCGAATGACGATTCGATATCTATTCGAATATGCGACTATTAAGAAAATCGATATTAACTTGCCGATATATATCAATTATGTGCAAATTATGTGGTTTAATTAGGCGTATGTGATGAAAATTAAACCTACAACAGTGAAATTGTAGTTATACTTTCAAATGAACCATTGAGACATGAATGAAAAGCAAAACTCCACTGTTTTAACATTATTCGTATTATTTTAAATTATATATAAAAAAAAGGAATTGTCGGTCTTCGTATCGCATACTCATTAAAAACCACCTAATCGTTATAAGCCATGGAACACTGTAATGAGCGTCTCTCAAATACATATATTTATAACGTAAAAAATATTAATATGGCAGTGCGTCGCGAATTAACTCGAATTTAATATGGCAGTGATGTGAATCGAGCGAAATAGTAAAAAAAACATCGATTTTATGTTTTTATCGAAATATCGAAATTTGATCGATTAATCTGAATATCGCTATGTATATTGCGTCATAAGATTTACGTATTATTGACCTTACCTAGTTACTTAAAATTATATCAAAAAATATAATTTATATTTTAAGCGGAACATATTTAATACAGAACATAAAAAATACATTTTGTCTTTATTGTTTCATTAAAATAAAAATATATATATATATAACACCATATACATAATATATACCAATCATACAACAGTCGCAGCCGTGAGTTTTAAAAAATAATTAAAAAAAACACGTCATCGCTCACTCACACGTCAGTCGCGTGTGGACTGCGCAGGGGGACGCACGTGCGGCGCCACACGCACCGACACGTACAGACGGAGCGGGGGCGGCGCATCGACGGCGTGGCGACGACTACGGGCCGAACCGGGGGTCACTACCCGCGCCTCTAACTCTAACTGCTTCTCAAGTGTTTCATCTTTCCGTAGATGTCTTCTCAGTCGCAGCGCCCACGTGCCGTCGCGCCGCGAGAGCACGAAGTCCCCGGTGGGGTCGCCGTACGCTACCCGGTAGTGAGCGCGACCGGTGTCCGAAGCGGGTAGTAGACGCAGTAGCGGCGCCCGTCCCCATGTTTGTTTTGGTGTTGCCGTGACTACTATAAGTTCTGCTTCCGGTTCTAGGAGTGAGCGCCGTCCTGGATAATATATACGCACACATTTAATTATTTTTAGACTTGCAACGAATACTCAGTGTTCGGCCTATTTGGATCAAAGATCAAAGTTTTTTGTGTCGAATAATTTTACCTATTTGGCATTTTGGCCTGATCGGTGCTGAGCGCACAAATATTGTGCTATAAAATACTTACTTCTGCTACGTCTTCTGCGTTTTCTGACTATTGTGGTTCCGTTCGCATAAATTATGCCTTCTTCGGGAGTTCTTCGTCGACGTCCGTTCATCTGGAAATTTTTATGTAAGGAAAATAAATAAAATTAACATTTATATTTTTACTACAATGATTAGCACAGATAGAAAATAGGGGTAAGGACAGAATATTAAACGTCATAAAAAATATCAATGAAGCAGTCATGTTACTGTAGTGATAATGGTAGTGATATTTAAAAAATATAAGCATAAATAACGTAATTTTCTATTTAATTATAACAAAAAAAAACAAACTGATAATACCTTGCAACTGAAGCATCCTTCAGTTGAAATAAGATCTGTGCCCCCAAGACGGTACTGGTCCTGCAGCGGGAAGACGGGCGCGGCGCCGATGTCGTCGGGAGCCAGCGCGCCGTCCAGCGCCGTGAGGCAGTGGCCCGCGCCCACCAGCTGGTAGCCGGCGGGGCACCCACACTGGTAGCTGTCGCCTGCCGCCTGGCATCCAAACAGGCAGCTGGCCGACGCGCAGCCGCCCGCCAGCTGCAGGCACACGGCGTGCGCCGCGTCCCAACCATAGCCGGCGGGGCAGCCGCAGCGGTAGGCGCCGCCCAGCGGGAAGCACGGCGCGGCACCGCAGGGCGCGGGCGCGCAGGCGTCAGTCGGCGTGCAGCCACCGTCGGGCGCGCGCGCACTTCCGGGTGGGCACTCGCAGCGGTAGCCGCCCGCACGGTTGCGGCAGGGCGTCTGACAGAGCCCGTCGGCACACTCGTCGCGGTCGAGGCATCGCGTGGAAGAAAGGTCGAGGCGGAACCCGCGGGGACACACGCAGCGGTAGGAACCGAGCAGGTTGACGCACTTGCCGGGCGGCGGGCACAGACCCTCTTCATGGCACTCGTTAATATCTGCACAAATTGTACGTTTAATATGAGCCAGCAAAATAATACGTTTTCAAAATATTAACAGTGTAACGTCTCGTCGTGAATGCGATACTTTCAGGTTCGATTCGCACTCGAGAGAATAATTAAATATAATTATATTTTTTATTTCCTCTTTATAGCAAAAAGACGAAGCGCGTTATTCTGGTAATCAGAATAATTTGAGCTGGAAAGCTCTATGTTCCGTCAACATAAGGTTCCTATCAAACTAATCAAAGAAAAAATCTTAATTCCACTCACCAACACAAGCATCACCGCGTTTCTCATAGCCTTCATTGCAATCACATTCAAAAGACCCCTCCGTGTTGGTGCAGGTTTGCTGGCAGGTGTGCGTTCCGCGCGCGCACTCGTCCACATCGCGGCAGTTGGCGCCGTCCTCGTCGAGCTCGTAGCCGACGCGGCAGATGCACTGGTAGGAGCCGTCCGTGTTGCGGCACAGCTGGTCGCAGGGTCCGGGCCGTGCGAGGCACTCGTCCACGTCGAGGCACACATCGCCCGCCGCCTTGTAGCCGCGGCCGCATACGCAGCGGAAGCTACATCATATCATTTTAGTCATTCAATTTCCTATTATTTTTATTATTCCTACTAATTTTAATTATTTATTGCAATGTGACAAGTGAGAGTAACAACAATAAACTAACCATACAGAAATTATTTCTCTAACAAATGAGTTTCTTATAATATTAATTAAAACACTAAAAGTAGATGAGAACAGGTGTAATTCTCAAAATAAAATATATGCATAGTGTAAAAAATGTTATAGACATAATGTAGAGTAAGAAAGATATGCGAATGCGAAAGATATGATATGATAGGCGTTGGTAATAATTTATTGAAATATTGAGAATAAATTCATAATTAATTAATTTGGCCGACAAGGTCGGAGGTTTTACTCGTTTATTTTTAATATCTATTACGCCTTTTTCTCCGACATATATGTACACATGTGATTTAAAAGTTTGACTAGTCATAGCAGCCTTGAAGTTATCTGTAGATAACTTACAGATTTGATTTTAGAACTTTTTTCACTTTGATTATTATCTTTGCAAATGAACCATAAAAATTCAAAATGCCCAACTTCAAGGCAGCCACGACACAATGTGCTCAAACACTAACCTCCCAATAGTATTAACACATCGTCCAGGCGCACAGAGGTCCGGCATGGCGGCACATTCATCCACATCACCATATATATCTGGTAACAGACTTGAGTCCCCGCCACCTATCATACCCCCGCCTATAACACCTCCGCCTATACCGCCACCAGGTATGAGTGGAGAACGGACGCATAGTTGTATACGTTCAGGACTTCCTGGCGCGGGACATAGTTCACATTCAGGTCCCCAGGCGACGCCCAGTGTACAGCAACATTGAGCTCTGAAAAGTTCATTTATTTATGTCAACTACTTAAAATTTTATGGATATAAAAATAGTATAATTATATATAGTATATGAAGTTTTATTGTTTCACGTTATATCTCTTGAGGCCAGTTGTGGCGCAGGGGCACTAAGTATGGCTGTAAACGCGACTGGTTGTAGGTTCGATTGATTTTCGGTGACGAGTTCCGACACTCTCAGTACGCAATGCCTTTTTTCTTTTTACCACCGATCACATGCTATCTATACCATACACATGCTGTTTATAATTGTGAAAATATTAAAAAAAATGATCTTCGCCGTATTTCCTCTATTTTCTTATTTCACGCCTTATGAGTGATAGAACTTGAAACTTGCAAGACACTCAGTTCTCCTCTTTTCGCCCGACATTGCATGTTGAGTGACGGAACTCAACCAATTATATCATGCCAAAAAGAAGGTAATTAATTCATTTAAAGTCATTGAACCACAATTATCGTGTTTATGGTCATACAGTCTCACTGTGACAAAATTATAATTTTAATTTCATGCTTATATATAATAAAAAGAAACAATATATAAATGTATCTTACTTGGTGAGTTGCGTGGGAGGCGCGGGCGTGCTGGCGGGCGCGCGTGGCCACGGCTCCGGCACGCACTGGCCCGCCACCAGCGAGCGGTGGCACTGCCCCGTGCGACGGTCTGCAATTACACAATACATACTATATGCATTTTACACTATTTTCCGTATAGCGGGGTAGCAGAAGGAACGTAGTATTAAGACACTCTGTTCCCTAAGAACTGCTGCATTTCTAAAACATGTGTTATATAGCAGAATTAAACGCCGTAGTGTTGTCACCTGGACAAGGAAATGAAAATAATTGAGTCATTTAACGAATTAATGAATGAACAAGTTAATTATATTTCTTTACTAAAAATGGAGCACCTATCAAAAATACGATCTAATTAGTAGTTTACAATTTATATTTAATAGCATATGTAATATACAGAATGAAAGAAAGATGAATGCTGTGGAGATGCGATCTCTTCATAGGATACACAGAGTCAGCTTAGCTGATCGAATCCGCAATGTAGAGAGAGATACACATAGTGGCAGGTCCTAGCGAGGACATCACGGTGAGAATGAAGAAGAACTTGCTTAGGCGTGCGTTGACCTTCGAAGATGCAGTATCAAAGATACTGGAAGGTCACGTAAGCATGAGGACGCCTGGGCATGTATGAAAAGGTTAATGACAGTAGACGAGGCGAAGGAGGTATGTAGACTCTTTGTCTATCCCGCTTGGGATACAGCGTGAAGCTAAATAAGAAGTAAGTGTAATTTATGAGTGTGTGTGTGTGTGTTCAACTCACCAATACAAGTTCGGCCGTCCTCGCTGGGCTCGTAACCAGCGTCGCAGTCGCAGACGTACCCGCCGTCCGTGTTGATGCACACCCCGGGCGCGCACCGCCCCTCGCCACCCGCACCGCCCCCGTCCGCGCCCTCCGCGCACTCGTCGATGTCCTCGCATGCGTCAGGCGCGTCGTGCGGCGCCGACGTGCGACGGTACCCTGCCAACATATCATACGATAAGTTAATTGTGGACTAATATTTTTAAGAAAAAGACTTGGATTATTAATAAGGAAAATGATATTGTTAAGTTTGTACAATAATTAATAAAATGTATAAAGCTTTTAAAAACATTGCTAATAAAAGTCCGTAGAATAGAAAGAATAATAGTATGATAGTTATTCATTGATAAATTGACAAATGTACCTATGTATAAATTAACCAATATGTTACCTTCAGGGCATTTGCAGACGTATGAACCAACTACATTTTCACAAGCGTGCCGACACACCGGGTGCGCTGTATCAGCACACTCATCCACATCGCGACAGTGAATGCCATCGGGCGCCAGCCGATAGCCGAACGGGCACGTGCAACGGAACGACCCTGGCGTGTTGTGACATCTGAACGAACACATGGCCCGTCCCTCCGTACACTCATCTATATCGACACAGGTTTGCTCCGGTCCTTGTGTAAAACCGGCATTGCATCTACACTCATAGCCTCCAGGTGTGTTGGTGCAGGTTCCGTTCCCGCACAGTCGGGGGTCGGCTGCGCACTCGTCCGCGTCTACACAGGCGTCCCCGGTCGGGTCCAACACGTATCCGGGGGGACACTCGCAGCGGTAGGAGCCGTCGGTGTTGACGCAGCGTCCGCCGCGGCACAGGGAGGGGCGCACGCGGCACTCGTCCAGGTCCTGCGTGAGGTTGGGGCGCCCCATGCCGCCCTGACACACGCGTAGGAACTCCGCAGACGACGGGGACGGACAGTGTGAACAGTAGCGGCCCCACGCAGCACCTGAAATGCAATGTCACGAACTATATAACTATGTTATAATTATATGTGTAATACGTCAAAGAGTTTATGGATTGTAGAAATAAACACATGCGCGAGTTTGATTCGTGTCTGTTTATTCTTATGATTGCATAATATTCATTCGTTCTCGTTTCACTTTGTATCATATGCAAAGCAGTGCAGACTTAACGTCGCAATGTACTTTAAAGTTGTTATCGAATCGCGTGGCAGTGACGTAGTGTGAGCGGGAGTGTTCAGGTACAAAGTTGTTGTAAGTCTATACAAAATTTCAAAGCGTGTCCTTTTTACATTTATCTCATATCGAGTCAGAAACTTTATACGATTGTTACAATCATATAATGCTACGCTAAAATTCTTAGATGAAATATAAATATTTATAATATTCACACATTTCGTACAATAAATATTGAGAAAGAATCTTATAAAACCTTTGTTCAATATATAAAATCAACTATAATTTCTATTCTAAATAACATTATTAATAAATAATAACATCAACAATAATCACAATTACATCAAAAAATATAAATTAATTACCTTCAGAGCAGCAACACTCGGATCTGCTAAGCTGTAGAGGCCTCGCTTTATGACACCTGCCCGCGTCCCACTCGTCGTAGCAAAGTTCCTTTCGTTCGTCGACACACACCGCAGCCGCTTCATCAAACCTCCAACCCGAGGGGCAATCACAACGATAACTGAAGTACGAGAAAATTATTTTCTTAATTTTTTTTTAATATCATGCAAATTTCGTTTCTGTTTTATGTGTACGTTACAGACCGTGCAAAGTGAAGTAGGTTGAACAAGAAGGCAGACCCTGGCAACATACACCGGAATTAGTCACGGCGTATGTTGCCAGGGTCTGTCTGGGTCCGTCTGCCAGGAGGAAGAAGATAAAGTTATATTCTGAATATATTCTTAATTTTTATTATTAATTTAATTCATTAATTTTATTATTATTTTGAGGCCAGCAGTGACACAGAGGTAAAAGCGTGCATCTGTAAACGCAACAGCTTTTACAGTTCTACGCTTGTGGGTACAATTCCCACTAGAGGAGGTGATATATTAAATATTTTCATTTTCCTCGCTCTGTTTACATCAAGGCAAAACGCAGCTTTAACTCCCCCACTCCCTAGTAAAACAAGAGAGTAAAACAAGATATTGCTGATTACCCTCTATATACTCTAATATATGCGGTGCAGTATAATGCTGAAGAACAGAATATTTATGTAAAGGCAAAAAAAATAGATAAAAAATATGTAATATTTACCCTCCATTAAAATTGTGGCATTCTCCTCCGGCGCACACGTACTGCAGCTCCTTGCACTCGTCGCGGTCCACGCAACGACGCCCCACGAGCCGCCAGCCTGGACCGCACGCGCACTCGTACCTGGTTATAATAATTAAAGTCCATTTAAATAGAACTTTTTGTCATTTATTAGCTTATTATATAAATAAAATATATAATTATAAAATATACCAGAAATACTCTTCTTAATTGCAAAATAAGTTATAAGATTATTTAAAATTTATATTTATTTAGAATGATCTAGTCGATCATTCTAAATTAGCATACGTCAAATTATTAGAATATTTCATAAAAAAATATATGTATAGAAGAAAATAATACAGATAAAGAAAAAAAACTATTAAACATTAATGAAATAGTAAGGTAAAAGAGATAAAAGAGAGTGAAATGCTGTCAGGCTGCAGCAGGCGCATCTTGCACCTGAGTGTAGGGACACGTGTCTACATACCCGCCGTTGGTGTTGGTACAGACGGGGTCCCCTTCATGACCGCACGGCGCCGGCAGTTCCACGCACTCGTCCACGTCACGGCAGTTGCGCCCGTCCGCGTCCAGAGCGTACCCGCCTGAGCACTCGCAGCGGAACGAGCCCGCCGTATTGCGGCAGCGCCCGTTGCGGCACACCATGCCGCCCTCGCGGCACTCGTTGACGTCTGCAAATTACAACATTATTAAATATAACTACTGAGCAAAAATTACTTAGCATTTCATTAACCATCGGCTGCCCGACCTTTTAGAGTCAGGAACTCCGATCAGTGCCTGGTACGTGCGACCCAATTGTAGACTTGAGAGGGGCCCTGTAAGTATGCATTGATGCTCACTTTAACTAACTCTCCGAGCTCCTCTCCCTACGTAACCAAATTTAAAATGATTCTACTTGTAGTCTTCTAAAGCGAGCAACTTAGCACTATACCTATTCTTGCCAGTTCTTTGCCAAGTTCAAAATATTTGTTTTATATGGAACTGCAAGTTCTACAAATATAATGCGCTTCTTAAGTATAGGAAAATTCAATCTGGATGTCATACATAGTAAGTAATAAGTACCAATATAAGTAGTGTGTATTGACCGCTATCCAGAAGTTCCCTACAACAAGTGTTTAACTGTCCCTACTTTCACTTTACAGATGTAACAACACTTCTGAGTGGCTTATCTCATTTTACACAGTTACTTTAAAGTGATCTGAGAAGATCATTTGGAACGCATTAAGATGTAATCTTTAAAGTGCTAGAGAATAAATAAATAAAAATATAATCATAAATTAAGGTGAATTGTTTTAAAAGTTTCTCGTCCTTGCAGAAAAAAATATTGTAATTGGTCTGTATCTTAACTTTTTCTATTCAATCCTAATCCTACTCAATTGGATTGAAATCCCCGCATAAACTGTTTAACAAATTAAAGTCTTGACTCGAGTCTGTGGAGCACTTCTGTCTTTTGGATTTGAAATAACAATATCATACTGAGATTTTCTTAGATTATGTGTTTTAGGTGGGTATACCCACCTAATGTATAAAGAAAAATATTTTATTTTAAAATGTTAAACAATACTATAAGAATTTAATTACATCATCTTTATATTTTATCATCATTAAATTATAGTTAAGCAGTTGTCAATTGTTGTGTATTTTTTATTTATTGTTAAAATATATTGCCCAATGTACATATGTAGCAATGTACCACTATACAATCATACAAATCGTACAAATACAAAAACAAACAATCTCACCAATACAATCATTATTAGCGCCAGGCTTGAACCCCTCGTCGCAGTGGCACACGTATGAGCCGGGCACATTCTCGCAGGTGCCGTTCCGGCACAGCGGCCGCGGCCGCGAACACTCGTCCACGTCGCGGCACACACCGTCGCGGAGAGTGTAGCCGGGCTTGCACTCGCATCTATTTTTTGTGTTTGTTTTAGTTATTTTTTTATTCTAAAATTGTTGTAATGTAAATGCAAAAACAGTATTTCTTTTATTTAAAATTTTACACAAGAAATAGAAATTCGAAACTATGTAGACCGTGCATAATTTCTGTTCTGTTCTCTTAACTATATAAAAAATGGAGGTACTGATTTTGTTTAAAAAAAATGTCAGAAACGCCGTTACTCAAAATTATTGGCGTTTTATATGACCTGAATATAAAAGTAAATAACAATAACAACTAAGCGAAAAGTAAAACTAATAATACTCGATGTCAATCACCACATCATTTCTGCAAATAAATTAAGACGAATGTTGAGAGTTCACCTTTAAGATCCGACAGTATAGTACACTAGTCAATGTGACGCCACCGGTTAGATGTGTGTGTGCTGATTGTGCTCACCTGTAGGAGCCGACAGTGTTGCGACACTCGCCATGTTCGCAGAGTCGGTGGTCGGCGCACTCGTCCACATCCTCGCACTCGTTGGCGGCGGCGGCAAGGCGGTAGCCGGGTGGGCAGCGGCACTCGTAGCCGCCGGGTGTGTTGACGCACTGCGCTAGGCCGCGGCACACGGCCGGCCGCCACGAGCACTCGTCGATGTCGCGGCACAGGTGGGATGTGTTATCGTGTTCGTACCTATTGCATAATTATTTTATGTATTGATGTTTGAACGGATGAATGGTTGATGGAATACCGTATTTCACAATAAGAAACATTATTTCAAATATTCATTTAAGCATACAATGTGATGTGAAGGATAAAGGGTAAAAATTAAGATGTGTGCGATGCATGATGCTTCGCAATGGTCACAAGTCTATCCCGCCCTATTTAACCTGCAGTTTAATTTAGAATTGCTAAAAGTAAAGTTGTGCATACATTCATTTTTCTAATTCGGAATGTGACTCCCATTACCTCTATTTATATATTTAGTTAAAATAGATTTTTAAATCATCTAAAAAAAATACTTACCCATGATCACAACCACACTGGAACCCGGTAGGCGTATCATGACAAGTACCAGGCTTGCACAGCTGCGGCATGATATCACACTCATCAATGGGCTTCGTCTCGTTGGTCATAGGGTTGATATACTCTCCGGGTTTCTCTCCACATAGGGCGATATGTTCAGAAGATCCTTTATCAGGGCAGGCTTCACAGGGTGCTCCCCAGGCGCGGCCCACAGAGCAGCAGCACAAGTACTTGGTCTGGGGGACACCCACTGCCGCGGCACACTGCTCCAACTCCTCATCCCATTCCATGTAACACTGTCGCTGGCGGACGTCCACACATTCCTCTGTAACAGTACAGTACTTTTTTTTACTTTTATTTATTTACATGGTAATTTGGTAATTATAATAATAAAAAAATTTACATGAATGATAAATGGTCATCTTGTTTTTTTACCAAATTATTTATCTTTTAAGCTGAAGATCTTATACTATAATATATAATAATATATACAGAAGTGTAGATCAAAATTTAAACAGTTACAAAAAGGGCTATTAAAAAGAATATCGTGAAACTCTTTAAACCGAAAACCGATTAAATAGGGACTTGAGTGCGATATGTGGGACTCATGGACTGGCAGATGTGGGCTATCTTCTTATACCTACTAAACCAGCATTCCACTTTAACTACTACTGACAGGGGCCTATGCTGTAAAGCACTAGCGGACACAGTGGGGCTTTATACACTCACTTCCGTTGGGCATCGCGACGTACCCCTCTGGGCACAGACACACGTAGGAGCCGGGTAGGTTGCGGCACACGCCGGGCCCGCACACGTCGTGCGCGCACTCGTCCACGTCCTCGCAGCGCTCGCCCGCGAGTGCCCAGCCGGCACCGCACGTGCACACGAACGAGCCGAACGTGTTAGTGCACGTACCGTGCGCGCATAGCGCCGCATGTTGGGCGCACTCGTCGATGTCCGCGAGCGTCACCACGTACGATGGCTACGAATGATATAAACATATTGGTATATAGTGTGTCGTAACAATCTTTCTTTATAAAAGAAACTTCCATTTTAACACTAAATAATCTTTTAAAATTAATAATTAATTATTATATTATTTTTTATATTAGTTTAATTTGTGACATAAAAGCTACAATTCTTAACGAAATAAGACCTGTTCTCTACCATGTTTCTTGTGTACTTTTATTTTTGGCTTCACACTTTATCCCTAACGAGATACACTGGGAAATATATATATTTATTTAGGTAAACTATTATATATAGAAATAAGGAATATTTATGTTGTATATAACATAACGTATAACAGACATCCTGTTAAGCAACTCGACTAAATGTTTAATAATACTCACGGGTTCCAATACAGGTTGATACCCGGGTCCACCGGGACATAACTGTCTGTACGCTTCTGAGCCGGGTTCGGGACAGAGGTCGCAGTAGTTACCCCAAGCAGCACCTACCAAGATTAACGTTATTGTAATAATCTAGTCGTCTAAAATTAAAAACTCACACTGAAATCTGTTATAGAAGATAAAAAATAAACAGTCTATTATTAATTGTACATGAATGCTAATTAGTATCTCAAATTTAAGCTTCAATATATTTCATTTTTGACGGTTAAACCATAATAAATAGAGAAGAATACGAACCGACAGAACAACAACAAGCCGCCATAGTGCCGTCCTCAGATAACTCATCACTATCGCGACACTGTTCAGTTCCCGATCGCAGATCCACTTTGCTGTAGCAGCGAGCCTTTCTAGAATCTGTCAGAAAAAATATTACTTCCTCAATTAAATAATGCTTATAATAAATAAATGCTTTATTCAGTAATTAAGTATATTTTAATTTTTAAAATTAGATTTCCCTGTCTATCTTATGTAACGTAAGAAAATAATGCAAGAAGGTGAATGTTTACAATATAATGTATTCATACCAACTTTCTAGTTTGCATTGCAATCGAAGATTATTTGGTTTATGCATCTCGTAAACATTAGAGTACACAGACTTTTCTCGGGCTCCTTTAGTCTAATTGTGGAACATTGCGTGTCTATTGGCGAGATCTAACGCTATTCGTCGTATTATGAGAGCAGGAAAAGATAAAACATTTTCACCCACAACCAAATCACTAAATGTACAATGAGGAAAATTCTATTTAAGGATATAATAATAATAAACTTTATTGAGTTTCACAAAAAAAAATAGCTTAAGTAAACATAAGTTTTAGATATAAACATGGGCTAAACAAATATAAAGATATGTTTAAAGATTTCCTCTGTATCCGGACTAATTGCCTGTATTCCGGTATACAGCGCCAATCCCCACAAGAACATTTAATAATTAGCCTGTTGAAAAATTATAATTGTTCTACAATTAGGCTCTAGCGTGACGTGACCTCTCTATGTGTATTATGAGATTGTGCCTGAGTGAGTGTGAGAGGATGTGTAATTTGATTTTTATTTATTTGTTTTGTGCATGTGGTGTGTGTTCAAATTCTAAACCCTCAAAATTAAAACCTCAACAACATGAAAAATATAATACATAAAAATAAATCAATTATAATATCACCCATACCATAGCAAGCAGTTCCATCGGAGACCAGCTCGTAGTTGGGGGGACAGCGGCAGATGTAGGAACCCTGTGTGTTGACGCACGTGCCGTACTGGCACGACTGCGGCGACTTGCATTCGTCCACGTCCGTGCAGTTGAAGCCCGGCATCACTGCGCGTAGAACGTAAAAATAGAAATTATTTGTCAATGTATACACTCACAAATTAATAATTTAAGAGCAAAATTAGTATTAAAAAATGTCTTATTATGTGGGATGAACAGTGACAATTTAAAACACAGTTTTTAATTAGACACTTTTTCTAATCAGATTCGCATAAGAATACTTTTTAATAGTACATTTACTGAATCGCTCCTTTCAATCGGGACAACTTAGCGAAATCAATAAAATACATAACTGAAATAATACATAAGTGCAATACTCACAGTCGTCCACGCTGTCGGACTGGTACCCCTTGTCGCAGATGCACTTGAACATTCCGTAGGTGTTGACGCAGCGCCCGAACACGCACACGTTGTCGAACGTCGCGCACTCGTCCATGTCTGCAAAGTTATATATTACGTTTTACTCATTTAATTATATGTTGTAGATAGACATTTATTTTAGATTTTTTTTGTGTACTTTACTGTTGTCATATTAAATATTGTGTACTACTCAAAGTGTGATAATAATTGTATTTTAATCATAATTATTTTTTGTAATAGAAATTACAATTAATAAATTTTTATAACTTTGAAAACACATAATTTAAATAATTTCAAAATCCATTATAACAAAACTTATATCAATAATAATGCTTACCCAAACAAGACTTCCCATCAGCCGCCTTAGTAAAGCCGACATCACAGTCACACTCGTACCCACCCGGGGTGTTACTACAATGCCCGTTCTCACACAAAGTGGGATCGTTGACACACTCGTCGATATCAACACAAGCATATCCATCCCCCTTGTAGCCGGTCTCGCAGAGGCAGACGTAGGAGCCGTCGGTGTTGCGGCAGGCAGCACGCGGGTGACAGCCGCCGTTGTTTGTGAGACACTCGTCGATGTCTTCGCATTCGGCACCGTCGCCGCGCCAGCCGTCGCGGCATCGGCATTGGAACGAACCCTGAATAGATTATTAAATTAAGTTTTAGCAAAAATATTTTTGTTTCTCTTTTTGGTAAACACAGCGTGGCGAGTTTCGCCGCTTAATATACAATGTTTCGAAAAGAATGGACGGAAACTAATCAACGGAGTAGTTTTTCCCTGCGTAACATGCTATTTGGGAAAAATCTTGAGACTTTGAGACTAATACGACACTATTAAACTCCTTGTTATTATTTTTTAAATATCTTCCGTAATCAGCAAAACTGACATGGATATTCTAACCTCAAAATACCATCAACCTTAAACAGGTTGATGGTATTTTAGTTACAAAGTAATTTAGTTACTAAATTAGAAAATACTAAAATGTATAAATAAAATTTTAAAAACTAACAGGTAAATTAATACAATCGGCAGCGGGATGACAGTCACAGGTACCAAGTTCACATTCATCGTCGTCAGTACAGGCAGGGCCTTGTTCCGGCTTCACACTGTATCCGTCCGAACAACGACATACGAAACTTCCTATTGTGTTACGACACTCGCCCGCACCACAGAGGTCTGGAATCTGTCAAGAGAAAAACACTATTAGGATCTATTTATATTTATAATAATAAATAATTTATATTTATAACACCTTATTATTGCTTATAGTATATATTAGCATATAAGTAACATTAACATCAGAACAATCATCAATATCCAAGTAAGCGAGCTTAGTATCATCAGGCCATGGCACGAATCCCCAATATCTTTCCACAAGTACATATTTATGAGTTCCGAAACGTTAAAGCTTTTGTATGTTTATGGATATCCAACAAACATAAAGTAAGTAAATAAATCAGCAAGTAAAATGACGCAATACTAACATCAGAACATTCATCAATATCCAAACAAGTGGGTTTGCTGTCGTCGGTCGAGGGCAGCAGCCCCTCCCCGCAGGTGCAGAGGTAGGCGCCTGGCGTGTTGCGGCACGCGCCACCACCGCAAACGCGCGCGCCGCTCGCGCACTCGTCGATGTCACGGCACGTGCGCCCGTCGGCGCGCAGGTGCCAGCCGTCCCTGGGAATATATACTATTTAATATTGATCGTTTCAAATTATATTATATTATAAGAACACGGCAGCGGCACATCTTCTGACTGTAAACGCAACGGTTGTGGATTTGCTTCCCATTCGACTTTGGACAATGCGATAGGTAGGCCTGGGGGCCCTGGGATCTCAGTCAGAAGCATTATATGCTTTTAATTGAAAAATTATCAAGTGTGGCTAGAGACTATAGACTATATGTGTTATAACATAATGATGAAACATGAATCATCTGAATGTGACCCATTATTCAATTCTGCGAGATTCTGTCAGTTTACGCATCTCCAAATAATACATAGACAAACGACTCACTTGCAAGTACAATGGTAAGAGCCCGGTGTATTTACACAGTCGTGCTGACAGCGCGTGGGGTCGTCCGTGCACTCGTCGATGTCTTCGCAGTGCGACTTGACGGTGGATTGCGCGTAGCCCTCGTCGCACACGCACTGGTACGTACCCATTAGGTTCTCGCAGGCGCCGTTGCTGCATATGCCTGAGAATTTATTTAGTAAATATTTATTTATAAAAATAGATGTTCAAGGTTCTCTGCAAGGTGATTTTAAAGATGCATGTCTCTTACAGTCACTTCAGACGAAAAAGTGCGCGAAATCTCTGAAGCAATTGTATGCGTGTAAGTACGTACATATGTAAGTGTCTACGTACCCGAGGTAATGGAGCACTCGTCGACGTCCTTGCAGGAGAGGCGGTCGGGTGCGAGCTCCATGCCGGGTGCGCACTCGCAGCGGAAGGAGCCCGGCGTGTTGACGCAGCGCCCGCCGCGGCACAGCGACGGATTCTCTGTGCATTCGTTCACGTCTGGAAAACGACAACATTTGTTAAGAAACTCGTAAATTCTTACTTAACCTTTACTTTTTTTAGCTTCACGCTGTATCTCGAATATAGTAAGGTAGGCTAAGGGAACCTAGTGTAAAAATACCGTTCTCCTCTCACTGTTGAATTTTCGAGGTGCCACGTTACCAGAGCGAGGAAGTTAATATATTAAATAATTCATCTCCCCGAGTGGGAATGGGATCCACAATCGCGTTTGCAGTATAAAGGCATTTTTTTGAAACTTCCACTATTAAGCTAAAAATATCGAAACTAACCAACACAAACTTTGGACAGGTCGTCGTTAGTGTATCCGGCGTTACACCTGCAAGAGAAGCTGCCCTCCGTATTGCGGCACTCACCCGCGCCGCACACGTCGTCCACTATCTCACACTCGTTCACGTCCACGCATGTGTGGTTTTTAGAGTCCTGTACAAAATGGTATTTAGTTCATCTTACATATATAATTATTTTTCTGTATGTTTTGTCACTGAATTTCTCCTAAACGACTGGTCTAGTTGTATATAGATAAAAACATTTCAGTGGTCTCCTATGATGTTTGAAAACACAAACGAACATAACACTAAAACTGGTGTGTACAGTAATCTAAGGTAGAAGATATTAGTAGCTAAATTACGTAACAATATTAAATTCAAGAATATTTTTTTGACATGTTATTTCTAAGAAAACACGTCTGCCGGGGAGTTAGTATTTTATATAATGGGTATTAAATTACATACAATTATAATTTTGTAGCATACTAGTTGGTCTAAGCTGATGGCAAATAATGTAAAGGTATATGTTACATATAATATCAAAAATACATTTATAATGGTGACACGACATTTAGTAGACTTTAAAATAACAAATTAATTAACTAGTTCATTTATAACAGAAATACATTTTGTTACTGGGATTCTTCAAATTTATTTATGAAAAATATTTTCTCTTAAAAAGTAAACGAGATAAAAAATACAAAGCTGCTAGTTTTTACCAAATCTACTTGCACCTTACAATCAATTAACTATCAATTACAAACAAAACAATTAAAATTACCAACCTTCTCATATCCCGGGAAACATTCACAAGTGAACGTCCCCAACATATTCTTGCACCTTCCAGGCCCACACAATCCCGGGAACGCAGCGCATTCGTTGACCTCCATTTGTCCTGGCACTAAAGTGGGGCCGCCCACGCCAGGCAGTACACCCAAGCCGGTATCGTTACCCCATAGTGAATGTGAATCTACGTCCCATTCGCCTAAGCCGCCGCCCATATTGCCACCGCCGCCCCAGATGTCGGTACGGTTGCCGCCCTCAATGCCGGGTCGTTCCCAGGTTGTAGGGCCCGTTGCGTCCGCGATGCACAAGTTGCGATATGCATCTGTTCCTGTTAGGAGGTTAGTTTTATGTTAGTTAATTGTATTTTTATTATATATTTTATTTTTATTATATATTTATCAGACATCCCCGTGCACAAATGTAGTAAAATTTTAAAATTGTTTTCTCAAATTATATTTGTATTCTCAGCAAATCTTTCAAAGTGTTGATATTCACACTAAAAAACCATAAAAAATGTTGTCTGCCGTCTTTATAACTCCGCAATATGAGATTTAAAGTAATTGAGCCGATCAGTAATGTATGCTCGTACCTCTCTTGGGACAGGGCTCGCAGCGCGCGTCGCCCCAGGCGCGGCCGAGCGCGGAGCAGCAGCACACGGCGCGGCGCACGGCGGCCAGCGCGCCCGAGCAGCGCCCACCCGCGTACTCCGCGAAGCACTGCTCGCGACGCGTGTCCATGCAGCGGTTACCTGTCGGCACGAAAACAACAAATGCTTATTTTCAATCTTTTATCAATAACACTTAATATACATGTTATAAAACATACCAGTAGGATCCAGGGTAAGTCCGGGCGGACAGTCGCACCGATATGAGCCGTCGGTGTTGACGCACTGTCCACCGATACACAACTCGGGATCTAGCATACACTCATCCACATCGCGACATGTTGCACCATCCAACTGAACAGACCATGAAATAAGTATTATTATAATGCATAAATAACATAAAAATGTTTTAATTAATTTTTGTGTAAATTGTATCTCCCATCCCAATGAGATATATATATGCGGCAGATTACGCACAACGACGAGACGTATCTACACAAAGCTAAAGTGTCAAGCCTTTTACAGATTATTAAGTCCCCAACGATTTAAATAACGACACCAAAATGAATCAAATCAAATGGTTCAAATTGATACTGAGTCTGGATAAAGAGATCCTTGAAGCCTACACCAATAATCGCAAGTTCCAGGCATTGCTCCGAGCTTCACATAATTTGAAGACAGAATATAATATTAGTTATACATACCTTCCACCTATTACGTTAGTTCGATTCGACTACCCTACCCTAACTGAGGGTAGTTCTTATACATTTCATCCATTCTCTTGTACGAAATTATCTACACATATATAGTAATGTAGGCGCACCTTAGCAGACCCCTTAGGGCAAGGGCAGTGCTCGGGCTCACAGGGCTCACAGGGAGAGCCCCAGGCGAGGCCCACGCTGCAGCAGCACTCCTGGCGCAGCAGCGTGGCTGGCGCCGCCGCCTCGCACGCGCCGTCCACCACGCGGCGCCAGCAAGAGCCGCGCCGATTGTCTGTACGTACAGATGTTAACATTATATGTTATTATTTTTGTCAAAAAATCGATTCATCCATTAATCGTGTTGCAGTCAAAATGCATATTGCCAGTACACTTAGAGAAATTATATTCAAAGTATAAGCCATTACTCATTTTAATTGACTTAAAGCGAGAAACTTTAGAACCTAAATCTAAATTAAAACATACAAAAAAGGAAAAAATAAATAAATATCAACTAACCTAAACAATGCTGTGCGGTGGCATCTAACACGAAACCATGTTCACATTCACACTCGTAGCTGCCGTGGGTGTTGATGCAACGACCGTTGTCGCACGGGTTGGCTTGTTCTGTACATATACTCATATATTACATACATATACTCATATATTACATACATATACACATACAGTACTGTGTATACTGGCTATTACGATAATACATGTATATCTTATAAGGACACTTAGGAACGTCTATATAGTCATTCACAGTCAAATCTACTTCAGAAGTGTTTTGCAAAATGCCAAAAAAGGGAAAATATACCAAAGGACCACCTGATGAAAATTACTTTAGACAATGGATATCTACAATATAAGGGCGGATACAGTGAGAATGACAACCGCATCCGAAAAATTCAAGGGAAGAGCATTCTGTAGTTTGCATAACTAATAAAAAGTACAAACCACATAATAAAGTATATAGTAAGTATAGATAATGCGCAATAATAAAATGGTTGTGGGTAATGCGATCGTTTTGAGGTTAATGCACACTTGGGGCAATACAAATATTATATTTAAATTATTTTCATTTATTTTCATCTTCTGGGTCTAGTGATGAAATACGAAACTGAACAATAGTGTTTCTTAGCACTAATTTCTTTTGGATTTTTGAAGATAAACAACCCTATTTAATACTCCAATTTCTTAATGTAAACATTTATTTATAGAAATGGAATTTTTACGTATTTTTTAATATGGCAGATCATTTTCAAATTTAACTTAGACGTTATTTTTTTTAATTAACTGCTAATATTAATTTTGATTATAATGATTTTGCCGCAAGCAGTGCAATGGTATCGATTGCGTGGTATGTTAAATGACTATTTTTATACTTGAAAAAATGTCACAGGCACATATGTATTTAAACAAGTATATATTTGATACCCATGGGTGACAAAAGGATATTTTCAAAAATTATTCTCATATATTTACATCATCCCTATTTTCGAAATATCAGTAAAATTATTATGAATAAATATGCATTATTGCTACCCTATTTATTAATAAATAATATTATAAATGTAAATTTTATGAGGATGTATGGATGTTTGTTACAATCTCACGCAAAAACTCCCGAATAGATTTCGTTAACTTAACTAGTCGGTAATAAATGTAGAGATTAACTATAATTAGACTATAAAATAAGAGTAGGTTAAAGCGGTCGAAGGCCAGGCGGTGGTCGATAGCGGTGGGTAACCTGAGGGGACCCACCCGGGGGGCCCGGGCGGGATGTCGCCGCGTTGGTACGCGTCGTCGGCGTGGTAAGGGGGCTCACCGGCGCACTCATCCACGTCGCGGCACACGTGCTCGGCGGCGTCGAGGCGGGTGCCGGTTGGGCACACGCACGCGAAGCTACCCGGCGTGTTGCGGCACTGCCCGCCCGCGCAGTACTGGAAAACGTAGACATGCTTTAGTCACTTAACACTGTATCAGCAGCAGCAGCAAAGCAGAGTATGCAGAGGGAATGGAGTATTAAAACGCTCCGTTCCCCACACACGTAACGCAATAAAGATTTTTGACATATTCTGAAATTTTAACATATGTAGGCGTTATTACATTTTATCATACATAGGCCAGTCATTGCACAGAAGCACAAGCGTGCGACTGTAGACGCGACAAGATGTAGGTTCGATTCCCACTTGAAGAAACGATTAAATATTTTCATTTTCCTTCCTCCATTAACAAGGTAAGACCGCCGGAAAGTGGGGAACGGAGTGACTTAACAGTAGGTTTCCTCTGTCTACCCTGCTGTATGCGGAATATAGCGCGAAGCTGATTATTCTTTTAAGTAAAGGGTGAAGCGCAACGTTAAGGACTCAACACGCAATGCCTCCAGAATTCGACAGAAATGGGAAACAGAAGTGTCTTAATGGGAACGAAATGTATTTACATTAGATTCACAGGTTTCCTCTGTCTACCCTGCTGTGTGCGGGATACAGCTTGAACTTTGTAACTCTCACCATGCTTTCTTTCTGAAAGGCGTTACGTAATACTGGCCACTCACCGACTGGTGCATGTCGCACTCGTCAACGTCGCGGCAGATGCCGGCGGCGTCGGGGCGGTAACCGGCGTCGCAGAGGCAGCGGTAGCCGGGCTCGAGGTTCTCACACGTGCCGTGCGGGCACACGCCGGGCACCTGCGTGCACTCGTTGATGTCCGCGCCGCCGTTATCCTTGCCAGCCCCGGACGGACACAGCGCCGCGTACTCGTCCGAACCCGGTGGCGGGCACACCTTGCATGATACTCCCCAGCCGAGATTCAAGCCTGTTTCATAAAATATTCTTGTTTATTTTTAAACATATACCATATTTTAACCGATACACGCAAACGTATACAAACTTGATGGGTCTGTGTATCTGTATATCTGTCTGTGGTATTGTAGCTCCCAAAGGGATGAAGCAATTTTGAAATAGTATTTTATGCACATTAAAAAAATATATATTTCGTCGTTTGCAGGTCATACGGCCACTTTTAGTTATTAATGAAGAAGATAAAAACAACTTAAGTCTATTCGTACTTTGTATACTATTTTGAGTTATTTTTGTCGGGTTTTTTTTTTCATTTTTAATTTAGTTAGTTGTTATTATTTGCTTGAAACCTTCGACCTTAGAATTGAATTGATACAATTTGTAAAAATAAATATATTAGAAAATAAAATATAGCCACCTTTACTAGCGCTACAACAGCACTGAGATCGTGTAACAGGAGTGGCGCTGGGTCCCGAACACTGGCCTTCTTCGAACTTCTCGTAACATAAATCTTGTACCTCATCTGCAATGGACAACATTAGATATTTGTAACCAAGACACTGTTAAAAGTGAGTCTACACGGAAAGGTATAAATAACTGAGCCAACGGATAATGTAAAATTGTACTATTTCTTTGGTAATAAATGAGTTTTATTTTGTTTAATACTTGCTTGCATATTGGATATGAATAGGTACATCATTCATTGCTAAGCGTGAATCCGGGCAAACGTCGCAACAGAAGATTTGTGAGAAGAACCGTTTCTAAGTACGTGAACTTTGCACTCTTATCAACAATACATTTAGTGATATACAACACAAGTAACTACCACTTTCTCCTCCTTAACATGTGACATAATTTATAAACAACCTTACCCAAACAAGTGCGTCCATCGTTGCTGAGCGTAAAACCAGGCAGACACTCGCAACGGAACGAGCCCGGTGAGTTATGACAGCGTCCGTTGCGACACACCCGCAGCTCCGCGCACTCGTCTACGTCGCGGCACTCGGCGCGCGCCGGGTCGGCACGGTACCCGGCCTCACACACGCACTGGTATGAGCCCTCGGAGTTGACGCAGCGACCGCCCGCACAGCGTGCCGGCTCGGCACACTCGTCCACGTCGGCGCAGTAGCCGGCAGCGGAACGCGCGAAGCCAGGCTCGCAGGCGCAGTGGTAGCCACCGGGAGTGTTGCGACAACGGCCGCGGCGGCATACGCGCGGGTTGTCGGCGCACTCGTCCACGTCGCGGCACGCGTGGCCGGTGTCGGTGGCCGCGTAGCCGGGATTGCATTGACACGAGAACCTAAAACACAAATCATCTTGCCACTTAAAACCGTCATGGCGTAGAGCAACAGCGACTGACTGTATTTGCTTTGGTTGTGATTACGATTCCTACTCAGGGGTAACATAATTACATTTGCTCGCTGTAATAACAAGTCAAAACATGACGTTGAGTTCCCTCACTCATCGATCATCGAAAAATGAGAAATGAATTTTATTAGCACAAGATTTTCAGGTAGACTTAAAGAAAACCACATTTTTTTAATATCATATTTACCCGTCCCCGACGCTGACACAGACACCATTAGTGCACATGCCGCCATTTGTCATTTCGCATTCGTTTTTGTCGCTACATCGTAATCCATTCTCAACTGGATCGAAGCCTGGTGGACATCTTAAAATAAAAAAAGTAATAATACAAAAGACAATTTTATATATAAACAACATAATAAATGCGTATAATATAGTTATGTTTTGGAAAATATTTTTGGGCGTTTACTCATAAAAACGGCACCCAACGTAACTATAATGTAAACTGTTACATATTAATTATGTGAATAGAATTGTATATCCGAATTGACATTTATGATTAATAATTACGTTGTGACATATAGAAAATAAATCAGTTTTACTTCATGCTCTAAACTTGTATCGGTAAATACTAATATTATACGTAAGTTGTACAAACCTGCACTCGAAGCCGCCAGGCTTATTGACACAGACGCCGCCTTTGCAGTATTGCAACGCGCACTCATCGATGTCTATGCAAGTGGGATTGCCATCTTGCTCTGCTGACTCCGCTCCGTCCCAACATTCACACTGGTATCTGAAATATTGTATAGTATAAATTTGTAGATAAAAATTCAAATATAAAATACATTGCACTTATTTAGTATAAAAAAATAACTTTAAACAACCAACTCTTACCCAATATCCTTATCAATACAATTGCCCAGTCCACATATGCCACTGCGCAGCATACACTCGTTTATCTTAGCTATGGGCTGGGCGTCACCCCCGGCACCCCCTCCTCCCCCCGCTCCCCCTCCACCACCGCCTATACCATGTGTGTCATTGCGTCGCCAGTCGGGGGGAACGAGACCTCCACCGCATAGGTGACTCCATTCAACTGGAATTAGAAATTATTAAAATGTAATGGGATAATTTTCATTAATTGTTCATGGGTGAAAAGATATTAATGAAAAATCTGTTCTTTTCACACTTTTAACAAATTACAGAAAATGTGTTTTGGATGGCGGAACCCATCAAATGAGTTTTTTGATCTGATGACTAAATAATTATATTTTGAGACATTAGATCATAATGTAAAGTTAAAGCAATAACTTATCTCAACCCACTACTTACTGCTACACTACAGTAATACATAAGCGGGGTAGTTACCGGCGCCGCGCGGCGGGCAGGGCGCGCACAGCTCGCCCCAGGCGCGGCCCATGTTGTAGCCGCAGCAGCAGTCACGGTTGGACAGCGGCATGGGCAGGCGATCCGCGCACTCGCCGCTTTCGCCGAGATACGTGAAACAGCTACTCACGCGGCCGTCTGCAGGGAGTGACCAAACTCATTAACGCAACCCATTCCCAAATTAACATAAGATTTAAATTAAAATAATAACGTAGTTTCAATCAATCAATCAAATCAGCCTTTTCGGGTCCACTGCTGGACATAGACCCCTCCCAGAGTGCGCCAAAGCTCCCGATCCTCCGCCTGACGTAGTTTATTAGTCTTCAAATTATATTTTTTTGATTGTATAATTTTAAATATTTGATAACCGAAACGAGAGCATAGACGACCAGGAAATCTATGTCAGGTCTTGACAGAGTCTTGGCAATTAACATATCTGGCAAGCTGAAAATGTACGTCATAGCTTGAGACGATTTAGATCAAAAAGTTAAAAAGCCAAAAAGTGGATGCCACTTGCAATCACATCTATTCTACGAATTCGAAGATTCAACATTTTTTTAGATTCAAATCATTTGAACAGCTTGTTTTTACACAATAAATTTACGTTAGCAAGAAGTAGCAGACTATGTACTCATAAATAAAGAATGAAATAATAAATATATTTAAATATTATTTTTTGTATAATATGTCATTAATTAAAACTAACAATTTAATTTTACTTCGCAAATATCTAAGAATGTAAAATATTTAAAGTATGAATAAGTTTATTTTATTATTTTAAAATATTTATCAAGTTGAAAACGTTTTAACTTAAACAGTTTCATTTGGAACTTACCTATACAGAACTTCTTGTCTGGGCTAGGTATAAAATGGGGGTTACATAAGCAATAGTAGTCTCCTTCCGTGTTCACACATTTTCCATTCTGCAAATATTTTTTTTAAATATTAATAAAGATTTTTAGATAAACATAACTTTTAAACAATAGCATAATAAATAACAGAAAAAAATCTATTATTGTCGTTTATTTTATTAATTTAAGAGAATATTTTGGGTGTATTATGATATTGTGTAGTCTTCTGAGTACCTATACAATATAGGACATATTTTACGAATCTGTATATGTGTGTCTATATGGACAGATAGACACACATATGCGGGGACATACTAACGGGGCATATATCAGGGTCCTCGCACTCGTCGATGTCCTCGCAGTTGTTGGTGAGGCGGTGTCGTCGCTGTCCGGGCGCGCACTCGCACGAGAACGAACCTATAGAGTTCACGCACTTGCCGCCCTCGCAGAGACCGGGCACCGCTAGGCACTCGTCGATGTCCTGAAATGACATAGATGATAAATAGATCAATTGAGATCGTTATTAGAACTGTTGTACCGGTTGTTAAGTTATAACATTTATGAACAAAGTTTACTTTTCATGTTATCTAAGTTACATGTTTTCGGCGTAATTAGACTTAGTTTTTAAATATCAAGAAAATAAAGAAAATAACAACTTACTAAAAAATCAAATCATCTGTGCTTATTTTCACAAAAACATCAACATGTGAAAAAGTATAATATTTAATTCGTCACCCCATGTCAAATAATGATCTTTGTTTTACTGGCGTACCTGGCACTCCTTGGTCTGCAGGTTGCGCAGGTGTCCCGGGGGGCAATCCAGGTCGGCGCAGCGCTCGCAGGGGTGCCCCCAGGCCACGCCCACGGTGGCGCAGCACAGCTGCTTGGTGCACATCACGCCCTCCAGCGCGCCCGTGCACAGCGCGCCGCGTGTATCCGTATAGCACGGGCCTGCACCACAGTGAGGATTAGGGATTCATTGTGTATTAAATCCTATTCCACTAATATTATAAATGTGAAAGTTTGTGAAAATGGATGTTTGTTCCACTTTCAAGCAAAACTCTAGTGATACTCATCAAACTTTAGTGATATAGCTTACACATCAGAATAACATAGAGCAAAATATATTTATGTAAAAATATAAAATATTTATGGCTACAATATAACAATATGTTTCAGCGGGCGGAGCCATTTGTGTCGCTAATTTTGTATATATATCCACAAAAGAATAACTGATAATGATATCTCAACTTATTTTCACAACTCATACCAATTGACTTAAGATATTTACATTGCATATGTACTTACAAATATTTGTCATAAATATTACTTATTGTGAAATTTAAGGCTGGAATAAATATTACGCAAGATCAAAGTCTAACTATTTAGTAAAAAATAGTTTATTAAGTCACGTGTTTTAATTTTTTTAAATCAAAATACCGTCAAATAAGTCCACTGGCTATAATTAACCACTCAAACCAGAGAATAGCCGGTGCAAGAAATTCAGCGAGACGTTTTTTTAATAAAGTAATTATACCTTAGAAATAAAGTATTCTAGTCCCAAGGCGTGCTACCATTTATAAAAACAATAATTGGATAATAACTTTTCTTTTTAGCACACAAACGTCTTTTGTAGTTTATAAAGAATTATAAACTCTTTAAAAATTAATAATTATGACGACATGTACTGATTATTGAGTAAATTCAACAGAAACATAAAACTATTATTAATAAATAGTGGTTGCAAAATCAACTTTTCATAACATATATGTTCCAAGAGAAAACTTTGAAGAGATAATTCACATATAATGCTTGCGGATTTCCAGAGAATCTTTGCATAATGCATTTAATATTAGAAAAATGATGTAACTATTACTAGAATGAAAACAATAGACACATTGTTGATGAGCACACAGATGAGCCACTTTTTACCCTGAACCCTGTTATTTTTACATCGCAAACCATTAGCACTTCATAACAAATCATTTACACATATACAATAATATATACAGTAACTATATACACACTCACCAGTACGTCGGTCGATCTCGCAGCGCGTGCCGGACAGCCCGTGGAAGCACACGCAGCGGTCGGGCGCGATGCAGCGCCCACCGTGCAGGCACGGCTCGCGACATATCGCTGTGGAACAATACATACACTTTGAATACAAATATATTTCACTATATTTTTGTTTCAAGATTTTCAAGATTACATTACAAAATTTACAAGAATTACGGCACCACTTTCGCGAATATTAAATGTTTATTATTTATAATATTCAAGAAAATATAATATGTCATTTCTTAATAAATTAAAATATTTCATTTCTTCGTGGGGGAATCGAACCCACAACCTGTCGCGTTCAAAGTGACACTATTGTGCCCTTGCGCTAAGATTGACCTGTAATTTTATTATTATCACTGAAATATCATTATTTATAAAATAATACAAAAAGAAGTCAGCTTGCTCAGCTCTGGCAGAACGTGACAATGAGTCATGCTTTTCCGTGCGTGCAGCCGGCGTCCATCGACTTACAAAGACGTTATTACTTCAATATTTGATTTCCTCAGATGCTACATAACCCACAAGTGTAGCGTTTTGAGTCAGGCACTGCATCACGACGGCCTGTATTTTCGGCATTGTTTTTTTTAATTAATTAACTATATTTAACTACTATATTACCAAAAAAACTTTTTATCTACATGAGGGTTTCTACAAGTAAACAAAATGAAGATTGTAGAGATTTTAAAATAAAGAATGGACACATTCATTAATGAAGGAAAATAAAAGCAATAACTGAATAGATATACTAACGTTCAGTACAGAACTCCCCGCTCCAGCCGGGCGCGCACGCGCACGTGCTGTTGGTGCAAGTGCCGCCGTTCATACAAATGCGACGACATCCACCACGCGTTCGTGCTACAAAATTATATTATGAAGATTAATTAAGATATTAAAAAATAAACCCTCTTAAAAAATATCTTGTGCGCCTAAGTAAAATAACTAAATTAGTATTGATGTTTTAGAAGTATTAATAATAAAAAAACATGACAAATTCTGCCAAATATGTCTAAGTTTAAACGCAAAGTTATTATTCTATTATAAAACTGAAATATATAAAGAATTTAACAATCATCAAATTAAAAACAAAATCTGTATTAAAAAATATTATCAATCAAACAATCTCAGCAATACAAACCAGGATGGGGGTAGAACCCGCCAGCCCCCCCACAGGACGGCGCCTCCACACCGCTGGGACAGCGGCACATGTTGGGCGCCACGCACGAGCCCGTTCCGCCGCCGCAGTCGGGACGACAGATTGCTAAAAGTATGTTTTACTGTTGTAATAAAATCTAATAGTAGTCACATTTAGTAATATCGGTAAGCGATTCCAATATCACGTTAATAAATATAATATGAGAAACACAAGTAATTATTTAACTAGGTATTTTTTACCTTCACGCCGCCTCCCGCGTACAGGAGAGAGAACGCCGTGTTATGCGTTCCCCACTTTCAATTCATATTTTCGTAACATTGCGTGTTGATTGGCAATACTCAATGCCCCGCTCTACCTTGTCACCAGAGCAGATAAAATGAAACTAAGTTAAAATGGGAGTCAAACCCATAACTGTCGTTGTGCGTTCACAGTCGGATTTTGTGCCACGTCCTCAAAATTTATGTGCGTACCTACATATAATTATGATAAGAAATTGTTTATTAATGTTTATAAGTTGCAATAGAAGAAAAAAAAATAGTACTAAAAGCTCTATCTGGTTATTATTTAATTATTCTCGCTCATAGCAGAATTGGCAGGGGGAATCCTTGTCATTCCTACTATTCCCCCCAGGGGGAATCGAACCCACGACCGTCGTATTTAAAGTCGCACGCCTGTGTCCCTGTGCCAGACGGCCTCGACATTTTTATCTATTTTAAGAATGAAAAAAGGAGGTATGTACTTACGAACTAGACATAGTAAGGAATTAGGTCTAGAGGTCCATCCAGGACAGCAATGCGTGCTGTTGCGACTCCGGCACACATGAGGACTGAAAAAAAAACAATAATATTATGCTTTTATTTACAAATACAGGTTTGATAAATATTTTTTTATATATTATGAAATTAATTGGTTCACTTAATAAAAAAATATACATTTTATTTGATGATACTATTGCAATAAATGTGATATCATAATTATTAATATATTAATAGTAACGGAGCTAGGAAAAAAATGTATATAGAGTATAGTCCAGTCTAATAAGCGAAGAATGATTTTTAATATAAATAAAATCAAGAAAGCTTCAAGCAAAATAAAGAATATAGTGCACCAGAAGGCCGTCATCAAAACTATATATAGGTAATATTCAAAAAATCTAACGTTGTCCTTAATTGAGGTATACTTATTTTAACCCACTCGCGGCTTTCCTTTTGTGGAACCTATAAGGCATGTTGGCAACTCTGCCAAAATGCATTAGTTATTAGATTAGATATTAGTTATCGAAATAATAATAATAAGTTTTATTTCGATAACAAATACCTTCGGAATTCAACAACATTAATATATGCACATACTTATATTTATTATTGTAAATTTAATATCTCACTGTAATCATAATGAAGGCAGCCACTTGCAGGTGTTGTGACTAACCTTGTGTCATCAGCTGTCCAAATTAAAGCATCTTATTGAATTCGCTGCGGTATTTAAAAACCATTCTGAATCTAGGTCAGATGGAATACCAACATTGTCTAGAGCATCCGTTTATACATACGTTGTCTTATAAAGCCGAAAAAAATATATTTCCGCCTAAATACATCAATAAATACAAATAATTTCACCTTTTTACACAAAATTACTGAAATTTTGTAAAATATTTTTAAAATATCGTCATATTCAAAATTCCGTTTTGCTAAAACAATCAAAACTTTAACAAAAGAATATATTTTGCAAAAATAACTCGCATATTTATATAGTAAAACACGAAACAATATAATTGTTTAAATAAAACAAGTGTATCCCGCCATCATTACGATCAAAGGTCAACACCGAATCCTATACGGTAAGAGAACACCGCGGGCCGACGTGGGCGGTCACGCCTGTAAATTTTCACGCTTAGAATTTCGGGAGCGTAACTAAACGCCGGAACAGGATCAGTGGGACAAATTATATAGCCAAGGTCGTGACTCGTATGACCACGGGGCACAAAGGGTTAATTGAAAATCTTGTTCTTTCGTTTTGCAGTATAGTTTACAGTTCAAAAGAGGTATATGAAGCAAATATATGATTAGGATTTCTCAAGGAATTAATATTTTTTTTCAGTACCATCTCCATAGTGATGAAAACAAACATATTAAATATTTCAATTCCTAAAATGGGAAATGGACACCACAACCTGTTAACAGTCAGCCATTAGCCCCTGCCCCCGTCGGGCCTTAAATTTTACGAAAATCGAAATTAATATAAATATATTATTAATTTCGAAACTTATATTATTTTAAGGACCATGTAAATTCATTTGGACGTGATTCTATATTTCATACTATTTCACCAAAGAACTTGAATACACAAGAGTATAAAATTGCTTGTCTGTGCACATTACATATTCGAGGAACATAAAAGTTGAAGACATTTATTTTATTCATAAATCTAATATGCAAATTAGACATTGCTGATGTCAGATCAAGAAAACTTGGCAATTTCTTCAATGCTCACAACAATGTAGGGACGGAGAGGGCATTAACTAAGGAATACCTACTATTGTAGTGTCTTAAAAGTAGGTTCCCTCTGCTTTCCGGGATACATCCCTCACACAGCAGGGTGAAGATGATTCTTTTTCACGTTTATTGTTTTATCTTTTCTCAAAACTAACGGCCCTACTACTTTTCAGTGGCGGACTAACCCCGTCGGAGGCCCGGGGCGGTGTCGTTGAATGAGGCCCCCCCAACCCACCCCCCCCCCCCCACGTGTATTTTTTTTTTTAAATATTACATTATTTTTCATGTACAAATTAGTGTGTATGCTTACTTAGTTTACATCTTGTAATTAATGTTTGACTTGCATACACATAGAAAAATAAAATACTAAATATCAAAAGTACATGTGTACTACAAGTAGAATTTAGCAAAAAAAGTCCTCGTGTCCTCGAGATAAAAAGACGAATTGGGATAACAAAAGAAGCTATGATGCATCTAAATAATGTATGGAAGAAAAGAGGGATTTGTATCAAAACCGAAATAAGAATGGTACGAGCACTGATATGACTACCAATTGATAGATAGGTACAGGTGGAGGCAGATCATCTGCTCTAGATGTAAAACCTAATCATTCTCAAATTCATTGTAAATTTCTACCAGATTATCTAGTACTACAGCCAGAGCGTCATCTGAAGCTTCCATCATAAGCTTAGTTCCAATATAGATAATAATTTGTCATCATGAGCTAGTTCACGCGCTATAGTAGTATTAGTTCCGCGTATAAAATAAAATAGACTGAGATCCCAGGACCCCCAGACCTACGGCATTTTAGTAAAGCTAAAATTTTGAAGATTAATAGTAGGTAAGAGTGTATGCATACTTACTAACTTGAAAGTGAGGCCCCTTCAAAGATAGCGCCAATTTAAGGTACACGCTCACCTACGTAAAAGTAACGACGCTCGTATTTAAATATGTTTTTGAGAAAAATGTAAAAAAAAACTTGGCTTTACTCTTGCCAGACGTCCTAAAGATTGTTTAATATTGGGACAAAATACGTATACTTCTTCTATTTCTTCTTGGCATTAATCCCGGCTATTTCCAGGGTCTGCCTTCTTACTCAACCTACTCCATTTTGCACGGTCTTAAGTGCCTCGGTGGTGAGTCCATTGGCTCTCATGTCCTGCATCACAACATCCAACCAGCGCTTCCTTCAGCGTTCGATAGGTCTCACTCCAGGGGCTGGGATAGCATGGCACTTGCATCCGCGTAACGTGGCCAAACCGTCTCAGGCGATGCTCTTGGAGTTTATCCGCTACGTCACGGACTCCAAGACTATCTGGAATGAATTTGTTACGATTGCGGTCATACCGTGTTACGCCGTACATCCACCATCTATAGCAACTTCATTTCCGTGACGTGAAGCTCCTGAATGTGCCGAGACAGTGCTGGCCAGCATTCTCTACCGTATAAAATAACAGGTATGCTCTTGTATATCAGCCGTCACCTCTGCTAAGAAGTCAGTCTGCATCGATCCATTCGGCTTTAATATTTTCTCCCTCTGCATTACGAAGTCCGTATCTAAAACCCCCATGAACACGTTCATACGGCTCAGCAGCCTTATTGACGTGACCGTTCAAGTCTTCCCCAACAACAAACAACCATTTCGGTAGACGGTATAGCAAGTAGAAGTTTTTACCTGAGGGTGACCCGGTGTATATAAGCTGGCAAATCTGTCCGTTATTGCGGGACTTATTGCCCTTCCAGCAAGCTTCCTGGAGGAAAGCACAGTGGACCCGAAGTTTTATAAGTACATCTGCGAGTTCTCTGCATCGTCCGGTTAGAGAGCCAATATTCCACGTTACAAAGCAGAGTTTCTGTCTGGGCACTAGCGTTTTAAGCAGTGTTCGTACTTGACACGTTGTTGCGTTCCATATTAGCGGCGGATGGCGCTTTTTAAATGGAGCAACTGCCATTTGACTTCCAAAACCACTTTGAAAAAGTACGCTATAATTTTACATATATTATTTATGGACTATTTTAAGACCCCTTATAAGCACCCAAACCGATCTGATGACTCAATCATCCTCACGCTACTTCTGGAAGGGCCCCACTTTCAGGCTAGTGAGTACACAAACTTTTATAAAATAACGTCGGTCTGGAGGCCCTAGGAACTTGAAGTAAAAAACTACGAAACTGGATCCACATACAAATTAAATTATTTACATTAGAAAGATAAAAGTAATTTTAATTAATATAATTTAAACTACCGGTACAGGCTGCACTAATCCTTGTACCTTTTTGTTTATTTGGGGTCCCTTCAACCTCAAACTTCCTCTTAAGTAGATACTATGCGTTTTTTCAAAGGCTTATTTAAGATTTGATTAAGGGAATTTGCACCATTTGGAGGCCCCCCAGGACCCGAGGCCCGGGGCGGACCGCCCCCGCCGCCCCCCCCTTAGTCCGCCACTGCTACTTTTATATAATAAATTGTAATTGTACAAAAGTATAAAATTTAATTTATAAAATTTATTTTTTTTGAACTACACGAAATTAAAAAAAAGAACTAAATATACATTTTGAGCAAACATCTACAACCCTATGGCATGTAAATATTCAGCGAGCGTCCACGTGCTGGTGCAAGATCGATGCACCCGCGATTAGCTGCGCCTGCGCACCATTCTCTCACTCATCGAACGTGACTCACGTTTCTTTGAATCAAGCGATCCTTTACCAGATATTTGCGAGGATTTCCACAAATATACAACAGATTCTACTTATAACAATAAATATTATATCTAATGTTTATGCTTGTCGGCTTTGGTTCTGTCAGTCTTTCTGGCCTCTTTTGTTATGGAGAAGCAACATTGCTCGATATACTCTATAGAAATCGGGATGCGGGTGATACGCGACTATCATCATTCGTGAAACAATACCAGTAACATACAATTCACCCTCATTAACCATACACACTGCAATCCACATTTTCAAAGAAGTATTTTTTTTAACATCTCTCTCTATCCCGCACTTAGCAGGGTATGTAGAGAGACCCTGAGAACCTAGTGTTAATAAGCTCCATTCTCGTTAAAACTTTGTATTTTCAATCGCACGCTTGTACCCCTGCACCACAAATAGGACCCCATCAACAAGCAACAAATCAGAACAAACAGACATACCCAACAAACTGCGTGGGCGCCCTATCGGCGAGGGTCCTGGCGCCCCGCGCCCAGTGACGCGCGGCCCGCGGGCGCGCCGTGCTCTGCACCCGCGGGTCCGCCGCCGCGCCGGCCAGCGCCAGCGCCAGTGTTAGTAGCAGAAGTCTCATCACTATACCGTCAACATCACTCTGGAACAAAAATGGAAATATTATTATTATCATCTAAAGTGTCTTAATAACTTTATTTCTGGTACATGACAAGTTGCTGCGTTGGGATCCGCCACTCTACACGTAATGTCTCGAACTTGAGTGGAAAACAGAGACATGATATTCTCTCTATGCGGTGACGTTAAAGTTAAATCTCAATTAGGTTATTACAAAAAAGAGCTCACTATAAACTTCGAATAAGTTATCATCATTACATTAATATATTTCAGATAAAATTAATTATGCATTATATAATGTGTATGTTATCTTTACATTTTTTTATTTTTTTTTATTTGTATAATATTATGTTTTAAGTAATTATATTTCGTAAGCAAAGTTTAAGTTTTAAGATTTGAAGAGTAATTGATAGATATAATTAGAAATGTGAATGCAGCATCAGGGCATCTGTGGCGCAGTGGAGATTGCGCGGGCGCGGGGGTGCGGGACGGTGGGGGGACCAAGGAATCCGTGCCGAAATGATAACGCGGTGCGACGACCCGCACTATTGCAGTATATTAATTATCATTATTAAAACTCACACACTTTTTTATATTAATCAATTATTAAAATAATAATTTAATATTAATTATTTGTAAGGAAACGAAACTGCAAATGCGACGATTGTAGATTCGATTCCCAGTCGTGGCATTGAGTTCCGCCACTCCACACGGAATATTCGAAAAAAAAATGCAAAAAGGGGGGAATGTAATCTTATCTAGGTTCCCTCTGCCGCCAGTTATATAAGAGATTCATAAGATAGCATGCTCTAAGCACTGAACGAGTCTAACTACAATTAGTATATAGATAGTTAGTTAGTATATAGGTATATAGGTAGTGAACCTACATATAGTTTAAGATGAATGTGAATGAACCTAATCTAACTTATCGGAATATTTATCAAAATCAAAACAAAGCTCTAGCCGTTGATAATTGCCACATAGTAAATTTTATGATGTTCAATAAAATGCAAAATAAAATTACAATTAAGAAATCAAAATTATTTCAAAGATATAAGGAAATTCAATAACAAAATTTAATTTAACTTTAAAAATTGAATTTACCAAATCATCCACACATTTTTCATCTAAATAAGAAAAAAAATCGAAATATTTCTACTAAGCTGTACATCCAAATTGTGAAATACGTAAGCGTCTCCTCGGGTGACTCACTGCCGCCCACCACCACCTTCCTTACTACTGGAGATCGTGCCACGAGGACCGGTAACTGACCTTGGCCATGCCGTATCCCGCAATATATAGGTTAACCAAAAAATTATCTACTGGTACCGACTACCGACTGGCGAGTCATATTTATAAAGCTATAAAACTTTAAAATAAACTCAGTTGTTGATCGATACGATAACTGGATGTGATGCGAAAACAATCTTAAAATATTAAAAAATATTTTATATTATTTTAGTTCCACACACAGGAGAGTGGCCAGAGTCAACTTAGAGTTAAAACATTGCGTGATAATTATGTAGCGGAACTCAACGCCGCGCTTTGTCTTTTTTCCAAAGTGAGGAAATGAAAATAACTACCACGTGTAGGAATCGAACGCAGCCTCAAAATATATAAAGAAAAAATATAGAAAAGTCAAAAAGCCTATTTTTATTATACATATTTTTAATGAACTACTCAATAAAAATCTGTTCATCCCAACACATCTCGAAAACCGAACGTTGTTTGAATAAATAAACACGTATCCTTCATAAAAATGAATAGTGTTAAATGAGCATTCCTGCAACAACTTTAAAGAACAACAATACAATATTGACGTTATACGAATAATCGTACTATAAAATAAGAATAAAATAAATAAAATATTTTATGTTTATAAAGGATAATGTTCCTAAATAAGTAGTATTTTAATACTATTATTGGTTGCAGTAAGGATATCTTAGAAGGTGTACGCCGCTAGGATACAGTGCAGTGCCGGTGTGGGCAGATACAGTGATTTAGAAGAATTCTTTACACGTGAAGCAATCCCGTCGATGCTCGGTAAAACTATTTGTATGGAATGAAACTATTGTACTAATATAAACACTGTTTTATCCTTAATCTTTAGAATTTCATTCCTTTTTTTCAAGTCATAATACAAATAACGTAGTTACGTTATTTGTACTATATGTGAACATACTTAGGTACACACGTTGAGAGTCTGACTACAAGCATAGTAATAGTATATTCGATCCTTCTCTGAAAAGCACTAAGCATTTCGGACGGAGAACGGAGTGTTTTACAGTAAGTACGGCATCAGTTTATTATACCTACATGAATATAATAAAGGAAAATATACATAATTTTTCCTGTAAATTGAGGCTAAAGTTCAAGTCCACAGTAATATATCATTGTAGCTATATTTAAAAAGTAACATAATTTCAAATTACGTATAACACGTTTCTAGCGGCATTATATTCGTTATTCATACGCTTGATTTTTGTTTCGTTATTTTTTTAAAATTTCACTTTGTATTCCGCATGTAACAGGGAGGCAGAGAGAGCCTATTGCTAGGACACTCCGTTCCCCACTTTCTGCCGAATTCTGGAGGCATTGCGTGTTGACTGGCACTCTCGACGCCAGAGCAAAGAAATGAAAATATAAATTTAAATAAATATTTCATTTCCTCGAGCGAGGGTCGAATCCACAACCAGCCGCGTTTACAGTCACACCCTTGTGCCCCTGCACCACCAGTGGTCTACGTTTTTATTTTTATTTTAATTCATTTCTATTACATATTTTATAAGAAAGCAATTATGGTTCTATACAACTGTAATAAGTATAATGAACATCGAATCGGATTAAAACTAAATTATACACGTACTTTTGTTTGTACATATACTATATATTAATATTATATTTTTTCCCGTTGTAATTTTTACCGTACTTTGACTAAATAAAAAAAAAAACAATTATATGATTTTATATTCCTTTTGACCATTATTTACAAAAGCAAAGCAAACAAAATGAAAATCTTTTTCCTGATCTATGCCAAATTTCAACATTCTAATTCAGTAGTTTCATCGAGCACTGAACGTCAATCTCTCAGTAACAGAAGAGCTTCACTCATGCATACAAGTAATATATAAATATAGATCGTACCATATATGGGTCATAAAAACATAGTGATAAATTGTGCATTACATTATCTCATAGGTCAGTGTTACAAGTATTGTTACTTAAGCGTTTTGCCCTCGTTTTCATATTTTTATAAAGGTACTTTAAATAAATATTAATCGTCACCCACGTTATATAAGCGTTCTTTTATATGCACCTAAAATATATTTTTCCCCGTTTCCGTTGGAATTTTGAGATTTCTGAATGCAATGACAGACCTACCCCCCCCCCCCCCCTCCTCCCTGCTCATATCTATATTTTAAATAGAAACGTACTAAATCCAATATTTTTTATATTTTAGGTTATAATCGTAAAGTACGGATTTAATTTAATTCAGAATTAATAGTTCATTTAACTTTTATGGCATCCAAAGCTTGTACCTATTAGAATTCTTGTCAGAACGACGCAATGTGTCAACGTTGATTACACAGCGCATACAAAACGCGTCGCCATCGAGCTTCGGCGTCTTTAGATTATTAATTTTAATGGAAGTCTCTAATATCCTTTAGTAACACAAAATATATTTGAATTATAAACTTTGAAACAGTC